>PVLD010010308.1:0-71514 GCA_004027595.1 Dinomys branickii
CCTCCTCCCCCCACCCCGTCCACCTCTTTCTCCAGTGCCTCCTCCCCGTCCCCCCTTCCCCTCCTCCTTTCCCCCTGTGTCTCCTCCTCCTCCTCCTCCTCCTCCAGCTGGCGGGCAGGAGGAGCGGGCTGGGTTGTAGCAGTGATTAGTCATCCACCCAGGACTCCTTGGAAAGTGATGGAATCACACATTCTAGACACTACATAAAAATAAAAAATAGCAAAAAACCAGGATTTCATTGGAACAGTGTCCTACTTGGAAACTTAGCTTGGTAGGTCTTCAATTCGGGCCTCACTCCATTCTGTTCTCTGTAACATCCTTCTTCCCCATGTAGTCACAGGAGAGAGGCATGTGGAATGGATTGCACTCCTGGGAGAGAGACTGAACATAGCCAGGGTCTTCAGTGGACTGCCAGGTGCCTGCAGGCCCCGCCCTGCCCTGTCAGAGTGTCTCATTTCGTGCAGAGGAGTTAGGGACTGGGCCCCAGTTTATGCATCTGCACAGCATGGTGTTGTAGAACTCCCCTTGCCTAGCGCCTGTCCAGATGGGCTGACATCACCTGTGACTAGCAGTGCCCAGCATCAGCCCAGCACCAGGCAGGGACTGGAGTCTGGAGGGTATGGCCCTCTGAGGGCCTTTTCACCTGGCAGAGGGAGCTGGGAGGGAGAACTGGCTGCACTGTAGATGTCAGAGGGCGAAGCGAACAGTGTGGATTAGAGGACGGGTTTTGTGAGGAGTGAGAGTTTCTTCAGAAAGCCACTTCCAGTCTGTCAGTAGCAGCTCCTTGGGGATGGAGACTCGGGCTGGCCTCCCACACGCCATCCCTGTAGGTCTGGGTTCCGGGCTTCACCATGACAGTGGCCACCATGGCTGAATGACCTTGGTCCTGGGGAGGGCTGCAGGGACAAGGAGGAGCTTTTCCGCTGCCTCCACAAAGGCACCTCTCCTTCTGGTGCTGCTGCTGATTTCTGCCTGTTCCATTCTTCCCTCAGCCTCCTGACAGCGGGCCCCCGCCGCTGCCGACGTCCTCCCTCCCCGAGGGCTACTACGAGGAAGCCGTGCCACTGAGCCCCGGAAAGGCCCCAGAGTACATCACATCCAGTGAGTGGCAGGCCCACGGGGCATGGGTGGACCAGGCCTTGCCCAGGTGTGGAGGGGGATGGGCCCTGTGCACCAGCACAGAAACAGGTGAAGAGACCTTGGCCTCCAGGGCAGCAACGGTGCAAGGAGGGATCTGAGGGGGTGTAAGTGCCACCCGGTGCCCTGACCCAGCGCTTCCTGGAGGCCCCTGTCAGGAGATCTCGTGCCGTGGAAATGAGTGTCGCCGATGAAATGTTCCTTTTGGGCAGCAGAGTAGTGGCTCCCTGTGGCCTGTTGTGGGGGTTCTTGCCACACTTCAGCCCCTTACTCTTTGGCCAGTCTGATCCCTCACATGCAGATTGGAGCCACTTCTGCCAGGGCGCTGGGCGGGTGGGAATGACTGTGTAGAGAGCACAGGCCTCTCCGCTGCAGGCATTTGTTTGCTTGTTTGTCTTTTTGGGGGTGCTGGGAGATCAGGTTCTGCTGGAAAGTTTGTGCCAAAGTTGTTCTCATGGCCCCATGTCTGGTCACTGGTAACCCTGAGGTGTCCATGGTAGTGCCGGCTTTAGTATGGGAAGAGCAGCCAACATGGACAGCCTAAAAGTCGTCTCTCCAGCTTGCTTTGAGTGACCCGTGGTTCTCCTTGCAGTTTCCTATCAGGAAGGGTGCCCTGTCTCAGAGAGAAATCCCACTGGTGCGTGAGTCTGTCAGTGGAGGGAGCCGGCTTGCCCTCTTGTGAGGTAGATGCGGGAAAGTGAGTGGTTGCTGGCTTCCAGGCAGCGCCCCCTGTGGTTAACGTGCCCCACCAAGCTCTCGGCTGTGCAGTGCTGCAGAGGCTCCCTTCTCCCGGTGCCAGGTGGTGTTGCCTCGTCTCTCCTCCATGGAGACTTGGCATTTCCTGGTCTTCCCTTCGCTGCACAATGCATGGGCCTGGCTGCCTCTCAAAGCAGAGTCTGTCTCAGTGGTGGAAGGTGACTATCACAGCAGAGTTTCCCAGGATGTCCTTTCCTGGGGCCTGGTAGGAACGGGTAGCCTGGCTACGCCCCTGGCCCAGCACCTCCCCACCCACCCGGCTCTGGGACGCCTTGCGCAGGCCGTGCCCCTGTCAGTCATCCCTGTGGCTCTGTTGAGCAGGGGACAGCTCCCTTGCGGAGCCCAGGGCATTCAGGAGTTGAGATCTGCAAGGTGAGTATCTTCCTATCTCTGGCAGAAGGCAGGCCATGCATTGCCACAGCTTTGGTGGGCCCCCAGGCCAGGGAGCTGATGACAGAGAGGCACAGGGTCTGGCCCATCCACACCTCCTCACGTCACGCTCCTTTCTCGGGGCTGGCAGTGAGGGTGCTGCGAGCCTTGGCACTGCCTTCTCCTCCTGACAAGCTCCCAGGGACACATGCCGAGGCTATCCTGCCTGGCCTGGGGCCCTCGCGGGCTTCCTGCTGAGGAGCCCTGGTGGCAGGTGTGTGGCTCAAACCCTCTCGGCTGCTGCCCTGCAAGCCTTGGTGCTGCCTGGTTTGATGGGCAAGCTCGCCCTGCCCTTGAAGAGTGACAGGCACAGGAGGCCTGAGCAGAGCCTGGCCTGACCTGCAGCCTTCTCTAGGTAGACAGGAATGCAGAGCCAGTTCAGCAAACCCTGACTCGGTGCCTGCTGTCAGAGGCTCGGGAGGTATGCGGGGCTGAGCTGGCCGCTCTCCCTCGGAACAGGAGGCTGCTGTTCTCTCTGCCTAGGAGGGCAGCTGGGGGAGGAGGCCTGGGGCCGAGGAAGGACATGCTGGCACCCGTGTGTCCAGTCACTGATGCCTTGTGGGGCCTGCAGGAAGGGCTAGGAGCTGTCCTGGAGCCATCCCCAGAGCTGCAGTGCTGGCCCGCATTGAGGCAGGGGCCCGGCAGGACCTGCGCCTGTGACAGAAACCCCCTGGCCCTCAGAGAGGACACAGTCCCTTCCTCCAGCCCCGGCAACACTCTTTCTCACCCAGCTGGACACAGTGTCCCCGCGGAGAGCCTGTGACTTAGCCCCCAGTAGTGGAGGTTAGCCACCAGGTGCCCTTCTGCAGGTGGAGGAGGCTGGGCACAGGGCAGAAGGGAGGTGTCTGCTTGCTTATTTACTCGTAGAAGCAAGGGAGGGACTGTCACAGGCTTCATCCCCTCACATTCAGCAGTCAGCAGCCACAACTATGATTTCCTTCAGCGCCAGCCGTGTTCCTTTGCCGTGGCCACAGCCTCCTTGCTCAGCCATGGCTTGTCCTCTAGTGGGCGACCCTGGGCTGGTCTGGGAAGTCCTAGGCCATGAGGTCTTACTTCCTGTATTGGACAGTTGTGGCTCATCAGCTTTAAACACAGGGCCAGGGTAGGGTCTGGGGGTCCTGGCACGCTCCTCCTGGCCCTCTGTGGTCACAGCTTCCTCACAATCAGGATCAGCCCTCTGCACCTCCTCAGTGAGTGTGATGCCTTCCCTGCCTGTGGTTTTCCAGGTCCAAGGAACCCAGCATGGCTGAGGATGGTCTCTGCTTCCTGCTTGGTGGAACCACAGCCACCTCCTGCCCTTGGGCCAGTGTATCCAGAACCCTGGGAAGGGAGGCACAGGTGTTGGGAGTGGGACACCAGGAACCTTGGGCCTGGCGAGTGCTGGCTGTGGGGGTGGGACACACACCACTGGAAGTCACTCCAGAGACCTCCCAGCCCCCCAAGGTGTTACAAGGGCTGGCATTGTGGCTGAGGTTCAGACCTTGATCCACCTGCCCATCCGGCAGGCCTTGTCAGGCTGGGTGGGGGTGGGGTGGCTGCTGTGCTTCATACGCGGCACATGAGGCCCTCGCCCAGGGCAGAGCTGCATGCAAGGTCACTTTTGCTGTCCCTCCCTGCAGGTAGTGGACCATGATGACAGCTCTTCCCCGGGGCAGCTGATAGGGACAGTGTCATGTGGTGGGGGGTGTCAGTGCTGGCCTCTGCTATCTGCAGGTGGAGAACCAGAAGTGCCCGGACCAATTTTCCTGAGTCAGGGCCACGTTCCACATTCATGTCTTCATTACACCCACAGCCACTTATATGTGAGCCCATGGGGACAAGAGTCATGCCCCCAACGTGTGTGTGGGTCATGGTGCCAGCCTGCTGAGGTGGCTTTGCCAGGCATTGACCTGGCACACGGACACCACACTGCCCTCATGGGGTCCGTGCCTGGACCACTGGGTAGCAGTTTTCTGTCAGGCTCCTCTCAAGTCCCGAGCACACAGCCAAACCTCAAGGCAATTCTGGTGCTTCAGCACTGACAGGAGCATGCTGTGTGACAGGAGTAGGGACCAGGGACAATGAAGCTAGCTGCCTTTGCCACTTGCTCACGTCTTTAGGACACAGTGGTGTCTGCTTTCACATAGACCACACTAACCCACTTCAGTTTGATAACAGAGTGCCCCACTCTGAGTGGTGATGGAGAGCCCTGTAGACCTCTGTCTTCCTTACTTTCCTTGTTGCTGAAACTAAAGATTAAAGGAAGAAAGGTTTATTTAGCTCACATTTTGCAGATGTTTTAGTCCATATTTGGCTGGCTCCAAGGCAGGGTGGCCTGGCAGGATTCCAGAGGACAAATGAGTCATGGCAGGGAGAAGACAGCAAAGCAAACAAGAGAACCAACAAGTGACCTTAGCAGCATTTTTCTGTACCTCTTTATATTCTGTCTAGACTACCAGAATTAGGGCGGTGCCAAACTGATCAGTGGACTGATTTAGTAGTCACATATCCTTAATCCCAGTGTCATACACTCCAGATTCAGCCACCTATGAAAAAGCCCCACTGTGACTGCATGAGGCTTTGGGAGACATCTGGACACAGCCATAGCAACCGCTCTGGTTGGTGGAGTGCCCACCCCATAGCCTGCTCTGGTTGGTGACAGCATGCTCCTCGATGCATCAGGTAACCTACAGCACATGCCAAACAGCTCAAGCCACCTCCTCTGGTGATGAAGCCTTCATCCCTGCTAGTGCTTCTGCAGCAAAAAACAGTTTCCAAAAGTAAAATAGTGACTTTCAAAGGGTGATGTAGCTGTGCTTAAAAATCCCAGGGTTCTGCAGGAGTTTCACCTGCCTGTACTCCCTAGAAGCACCCATCCCCATTCCAGGAACAGCTGGGGTCTGATTAGAGGAGTGGAACCTCCCTGATAAGGAATAAGATCATCCTGGGGATTAGGTACTCACAGCCACAGGAGCTGTGGACATCAGTGGTGGCTGCTGCCTGTTCTTCTGGTAGGATGTAGAGGAGGGAGGCTGGACTTGAATTGGGGAGATCAAGGGCAGATGGAAATCATTTAGGCAAACCCCAGTCCACCTGTCTAACCTCCCTTGATTCTGGTGCAGGTGACCAGTAGCAGGTGCTGGTGCCCTTGGCCCTGGAGTTGGGAGTCTGCCTGTCCCAGAACCCCAGAATGCTGAAGGAGGAGAGCACGCAGGTGGTGGCCACAGCAGGGAACCATGCTTGGGCCCAGCACTGACTGACATGGAGTGCAGCGCCTGCTGGTTCCTCTCCTCTGAGTCCTTGCAGGATAGTCTTGGGGCCAACCCCAGCCAGGCTCTAAGGAAGCTAGAGCTGGAGGCCCTGCTTCACTTGTTCTGCACAGTGCAAACGCACTGCAGCTCTCTTTGGTATTTTGGGCAACAGGTTTAGGTTTTTATCTTCAGTGTTGCAGGTCCCTCCATCCCCCTTGTCCTCTTGCTGCGCTGTCCTGCTCAGGGTGCAGGTGAGTGTTGCGTGAAGCCCGCAGTGTGACGTGACATGCGTGGTCGATGTCTGGCTGCTCCAGCCCTGCTGGTGGCTGTGCGGCACAGGTGTGCATCACCTGCTTCCACAGCTTCAGGGTCAGGAAGCTCTCCTGTGTTCTTCATTTGGTCCTCTCGGTAGCACAGAGGAGGACCAGGAGGGCAATCTTAAAGACTCCGAGCCTTGTGTTGCCCGATACTGAGCTCCTCTGGAGTGGGGCTGGACTTGGCTGGCCTGGCCATTTCAGAGCATGAGTCAGCTCATTGCTTTGCACAGAACCCTGGTGTCCTTCCACCCCACTGGAAGTGAAGCCCACCACTTTCATCTGGAAACCCAAAGGAGTATCTCCAGAATTTAGTGTAATTCCTAGTGTGCTTTGCTTGGACAAATTTCCACCCCATAGGATCCACCTCCCACTGGAGTGTAAGGCCAAGAAGGTGAACATTTTCGTGGTTTGTGCTGGCGTGTAAGTGCTGAGGAAATACTTGAATTAAAGGCTGGCTGCTTTTATGGTGCCTTAGCTGTTTTGCTGATTTGCCTATGCTGAACTTTCATTCTTTTTCTTTTCTTTTTTTTGTGGAACACCTAATCTGTTCCCATTTTTGGTGCTCAAAACTCTTGAAATGCAAGAGCAAGGAAAGATGTGTATTAGTCAGCTTCCTGTTACTATAAGGGGATAGCTGAGCAATCAACTTTTATAAAGGAAAGGTTTATTTTGGCTGACAGTTCTGAGGTTCTAGTCCAGCACTGAGTGGCCCCATGCCCTGGGCCTGTGGCGAGCGAGGAGGAGTGCATGGTGGACCCAAACTGTTCACCTCAGGACAAGAAGTTGAGAGAGACAGGAAGAGGCTGAGGTCACACAGTACCCTCAAGGGCACACCCCCATGACCTACGGACCTCCCAGCAGGCCCCCCCTAAAGATTCCACCCTGGACCAGGCTTTTACCCCAGGACCCTGAGGAGCATTCCGCTTAAGCCCTTGACTCTTCTGCCCAGCCTGTTCCTTCCCTGAAACAGCAAGGTCAGATATCAGAGGGCCCTGCAGCTCTCATGCTGTACCTGATTAGAGCTAGTGAGTCACAGCAAGGTGGACATCCCAGGGTCTCCCTGCTCTTTCAGGGCACAGGTATGGCAGAGAGGATGCCACGCCTCAGAGCACGTACCCTCTGCCAGCAGCTTGCAGGGTCTGGGAGTGTGCTAAGGCCAAGTCGTAGTATTGTGTGTGTGTGTGTGTGTGTGTGTGTGTGTGTGTGTCTGTGTGTCTGTCTGTGTGTCTGTGTGTCTGTGGGGGGGGCATGACCCTGGGCAGAATGCACAGTGCACCTTCCCCGAGAGGGACTGCCCCTGATTTCCTGGATATGTGCTGTGTGCCATTGCATTTATGATTTTTTTAAAAAACCTGTAATAAATATTTTACAGTAAAAATAACTATTTGTTGGAGCATCCTGCATGAAGCCAGGCCTTCTGTGAGGGAGCCTCCACACCACTCACAGCAGTGTCAGGGTGCTTGAGATCCTCCCTCTTCCCCTCCTGCATCTTCTTAGACTTTCCCAAGGTATTCCTTTCCTCCTAGTGTGCCAAGCCCCAGCCTCCAGACAGGCAATTCTGGGTGTCCCAGCCCCCCTGGGTCTGAGGCTCCATTACTGTGCTGAAGCAAGCAGCATGAGGGCTTCTGTTCCCTTTATTGGGCAGCTGCTGAAGACAGTTTTTGGAGCTGATTTTCTCTGAGGCCCTTTTACTCGTGGCTGCTTTTGTTTCCTGAAGTTGGCTGAGCTTTCTAGAAGCAACTCAGTCCTATTGCCGGAGGGAGGCAGGACAAGGAGCTCTCTGTCTCTCCACAGTGTTGACCTCATCCCAGTCCCCAGGATGAGAAGGGGCTGTGTGGGGACATCCTTTGCTCTGTCAGTGTAAAACCAAGCACCCTGGCTCCCTTCTCAGCTCTGGCTCGTGGGGTTGTGCTCTTGGCTGAGTTACTTTGTCTTTGAGCCTCATTCTCCCTCTGCTCTAAATGAGACTGCAGCACTCACCTAGTTCTAGTGACTGAGTGCTCATGAGTGCATTTGCCAGTGCAACACAGGCTCTGTGTTCTTGGCTCTGTCCCCAAACCTGGCACACAGACACCAATGCCTGAGAGCACCACCCAGCGTGTGGTGGGCGCTCTGTACTTGGCTGCTGCTTGTTCCTCAGCTGCGTGTCCCAGCACCTCTCCCAAGGGTCCCTGCAGGTGCCTGACATCCCTAGGCCACTGCACAGTTACCCAGCAGTCTCCTCAGCTCTTGCCCAGGATCTCCCTCAGCTTCTCATTACCAAGGATCAGCTTAGGCTGTGCATCTTTCTGCTTGCTGCTCTATGTGTGGATTCTGTGCCAGGAAATTAAAATGCAAACATGACCACCCACTTTGGGCAGTGACTATGTCCCTGATGGATCCTCAGATGGAGGGGAAGTCAGAGGTGCTCAGATGCTGCCCCAGCAGCTGACTTCTGAGTGGCTGCAGGTACTGATGAGCTGGTGACAGTCTTTGTGTTTGCTCGCACACACAGCTCATTGGACAGGTCTTCCTCCTCTTCATGTCCTTGCCAAGAACTCTGCTGTCATACCCAGCAGATGGTCTCCCTTCACCAGGGTTTAGGGGCTCTGTGTGGCATCAATAGCAGAGGGCCTGCGTTAGGCACTGTGGGGTACAGAGGAGGGCATTTGACTGGGCATTCTTGCACTCTGCATGCTGTGACTGTGCCCCACCTTGAGGCTCTGCAGGCTGGAGTCCCAGATCAGGTGGTAGTGGTGCGGTCCAGTTCCATGCAGCCCTCTGCCTGCCTTATGGGTGCTGCCACATCATGGTGTCCCCTCTTGGCACAGTACACACTGTCTCTCAAAAGGCCACCAGTCCCGTCAGGTTGGCATCCTACACTTTGACCACCTTCAGCCCAAATTACCACCTCGAAGCTTCGCCTCCAAACACAGTCACATTCAAATTAAAACTTGCACAGCTGAGTGCTAGGGAGGCCCCGTTCCATCCACAGCACCAGCCACGGTATTCAGAGAGGGCTGGCTGGAGGTGGCACTATGTTCTGAAGTCCCCTGAGATGGGTGAACTTATCCAGGCAAGAGCAAAAGGGAGAGCCTGTGAGGAGCCAGGGTCCTGGGCAGAGACCCAAGGAAGTGGAGAAAGTGGCACAAGCTTGGGGACCCAAGCACTGTGTGCCCAGGGGGTTGGGGCCGAGAGGGGAGGAGAGAGCTAGCCTGGCTGGACCCTGAGTCTTCAGTGCCAGGAGGGGTGGTTGCCGCGACTCAGAGGCCTCCAGCACCGAGGTGTGGATGCAGGAGAGCAAAGGACTAAGTAAGTGGGCAGGAGTTGCAGGTACTTGCTGTGGGACCTGGCAAGTGTCCCTGGTGTGGGGTCCAGCTAGGGTCCTGTCCACACAGAACTGTCTGGAGATGGTTGACATAAATAGTTGGGTTTCTGTGGCCCAAGCCTTTGAGAGGGGCAGGTGCTGCTTCACAGTGAATTCCATGGTGCCAGAAATGTGACCCCGAGCCCACAGGTGAGCTTTGAGCTCAGGTCCCCTTACCCTGCCTGCCCATCTCTTGGCAGATTATGACTCAGATGCCATGAGCAGCTCCTATGAGTCATACGACGAGGAGGAGGAGGATGGGAAGGGGAAGAAGGCCCGGCACCAGTGGCCCTCAGAGGAGGCCTCTATGGACCTAGTGAAGGATGCCAAGATCTGCGCCTTCCTGCTGCGCAAGAAGCGCTTCGGCCAGTGGACCAAGCTGCTCTGCGTCATCAAGGACACCAAACTGCTGGTAAGGGATGTGCAGTGTGCTGCTTTGTGACCGCTCAGATGACCTACCATGCGAGAAGGACACCCTGGTGCTCAGCAAGTACAGTGCCCTTTGGGCAGCATCAGGATCTGGACCCAGCCCAGGGTGAGCCAAGTCCACACCAGCACTGGCGTGTCTTCTGGGATGCTGGCATGACTTCCGGCATGACTGCTCCCCAGTGAACCAGCGGGTGGGCCCTATTCCTGGGCTGGGCCTGCAGCTCGGTCCGTGGAAACGCAGTGTAGCCTGCCAAGAGTTTCAGATGGGTTTTCTCATTTGTAGTGAGTCAGTGAATTCCTCAAAGCCAGGTCATAGAAGTGGGAAGGCAGGCGGGGGCGGATACAGGGAGAGAGGCCAGGAGGGGAAATTCTTTTGGAAAGCTTGAGGCCAAGTCTTTTTTTCACTGGAGAAGCAGAACAGGAAGATTAAGTAGCCAAGGCGGCTGGCTGTGCTGCCGGACTCCTCCAGGCCTCCCCCGGAAGCTGGGTCTCAGAGCTGGGACCTCCCGCCCTCTCTCCCCCTTCTCTCCTCTCTTCCCTCCCTTCCTCTCTTGCTTCCTTGAGAAACCAGAGTTGAAATCAGAACTATGAACTTCTCAGGTTTTTTTTTTTTTTTTGCCTTTTGTTTTCCTTTCAAGTTAACCTTGGGGGTGCGGGTAAAGGAATCACCCCAAAGTCTACCATTAAAACAGAAAGCCTGAGAATTTTGGGTTTCTGAATATCATGTTTTAGTGCAGAAGATAATACTTTTTAAAATTGAGTTCTATGTATAAATTATGGGAGTTTTTATTTTCCTAGATTCTTAAGACCCTATATTTTTTAGTTAATGTTTTTGTTCAATTTTTTTAAACAGTGAGAGTACATGTTTTTCCCACATGTGTGACCTGAATTTCTCCCAAATTTACAGTATGCCAAAAATGATGCCATGGGGAATTTTAAAGCATGAAAAACACAGAAAGATTAATATGGTCCTTATTTATAATCTGACCTCATAGTTGCAAGATGTGGATCTATCACAGAAAGATTTTTAAGATACACAATTCTTCTCTCTCTTCCCAGTACTTGGGGTTGAGCCCTAGGCTTTGCACTGAGCTACAGCTCCAGTCTTTAAAAAATTTTTGATTTTTTAAAGTCTAGTCATATTGCCTGGGCTGGCCTTGAACTTTGGAAACTTCACCTCAGAAACCTCCTGCCTTGCCTCCTCAGTCGCTGGGCTTAGAGTATAGGCCACCATGCCCGGCTGTCAGTTCTTACTTAGAGGAGAATTTCTACACATAGCATGGGCCATCTTGTGGCTGTGGTGGGTAGGGGTCAGCAATTCTGGGTCCGCATCCCTGGGTCTTTGCCTCACCCTCTCCCCGTCCCCTCCTCCTGTACCCTTTGTGCCTCTCTTACAAGTCTACCCTCTCCATAGCAGGAGGGTGACAGCGGAACTTTCCATGCTGGAGAAGTTCGTGGAAAACTAGGGAAAGCCCTGTCTTTGATAAAATGGAAAACCCGTTATTTCTGTTGTGAAGCTTCTTTTCAACCTTTTTTGGGGGGTGGGAAATGTTACTGGGAATTGAACTCAGGACCTCACATTTGTCAGGCAGTGACACTGAAATAAGTCCCTGGCCCCAGTGAAGCTCTTTGTAACGTTAAGTAGGCTGAGATCCAGTGACCTCTGTTGACCATGAGGACATCAACAGTGTTAAAGCAAGTACTTCCTGAAGCTACAAGAAGTGAAAGCTGCCTCCTCCTTCGCCTCCTTCTGCGGTTCCCCGACCGCCTGCTGAGCACCCTGTGAGCTTGGTCCTCTCTGTGCCCAGGTGGCTCCAGGGGACACTATGATGCCTTCAGCACAAAGCCCTTGTTGTGGGCCCCGGTCCCTGCCCCTCCCCAGGCCTTGCATCCCAGGCCCTGTCCTTTGACTCAACTGTGCTGCTGCCTGCCCTCTGCTGGCCCTCTTCCTCCTCCCCTGCTCCTGGGAGCCTGAGAAGTGTCGTGTCTGGGCACTTCCCCGGGCCTGACCTGCCAGGGTCTCTGGATGGCGCTTGTCATGTTGCTGAGACCATGCACACTGTGACGGCATAGTGTAGGGGGCAGAGGAGCTGTGAAATCCCCGGCCCAACCCCTGCTGTGGCGCTGTCAGTTTCTCTTTCACTTTTCCCTCTGCTATTCAAACTGTGAAAAATCTGGGAGATGGTGAACATTCATACCCATGTGAGCTTAGTTAATTTGGGAGTGTTTTTTAGACAGGGCAACCATTAGTCGGCTTTCTTGAAGGAGAGGTATCTCTTAGCTGGACCCTGAGAATCACAGATTTAAAGCTGTGAAACAGGAAGGGCTCCAAAGTGTTTGTGAAAGCAGGCGTCTATCCATTCATTCTTCCTGAGTCAGGGGTGTTGGGTCCAGACCTCCCAGCCTGCAGTCTTGCTTCTTGGGGCTGGGTCCTTTCTGACACTCTTCCAGGTTCCGAGCAAAGCCCAACTTCTTCATCTGCAGCGTGGACTGCTGATTAAATGTATGAGCCGCTTCAGTAGAAGATATTACTGATAAATTCATGTAATTTAAGTAATAAGAATAGCAAAACTCATTTTATTAATGAAGAAATGGGCTCAGGAAAGAAACTTCCTCGGACCCAGATTAAGTTAGTAACAGCAGAGGACCCAGAGACCTGACCTCTGGGCTTGAGTCTTTCCTGTAAGACGCTTTTGTCTCCAGTTAATGGTTAAACAAAAGACACTGTGGGCAGAGATTAACTTCTGCTCTGTGGGTACAGAGTAAGCAGGAATCCAGTAAGCCAGTCTCAACTCTGAGCTAATCAGGGGACATCTTCAGAGTGGACACAGCAGTGTCCTTGAGGGGCGGGGTATCGGGAAATGAGGCTATGACGCTTCTGTCCATCAGGCACTGGGACTTATGGAAAATGAGACCGCTCACTGGCCTGCGAGGAGGGGCACAGAGATGACATGGGCAGGTGCCACACAGGGTGGGCTGTGAAGTCCCACTTGTTACAGTCTCCCCACGCTGGGCTGTGTGCTTTATACACTGCGTTATTCAGGCAAATGCAGCTGCGTTTTACGTTTTTATTTACGTGTATGTGTTCGTGGAGCTCACCGAGGCGCCCTGGTTACTGGGGAGCTTTAATTCCCACTGAAACACATCCCAGCTGCTCCATGCCACTCACAGCATGAGCAGGCAGGTGTACGCTTTCCCTGCGTGGAAGCAGTGTGCGGATGTGAAGTGGTGCTTTCGCCTGAAGTCCCAGCTGCGCTGTGTCCCCAAAGTCACATGTACCCCGTGGCCTGGCCTGTGCTCAAGGGCATACAGACTGCGTCTTCTCCGGGTTCCTTGCAAACCTCCTTACCATGTGCACCTGTCTGTTGTGTTGGACGCAGTGCTACAAAAGTTCCAAAGACCAGCAGCCACAGATGGAGCTGCCGCTGCAGGGCTGCAGCATCGCATACATCCCAAAAGACAGCAAGAAGAAGAAGCATGAATTGAAAATCACACAGCAAGGCACAGACCCGCTGGTACTCGCAGTCCAGAGCAAGGAGCAGGCCGAGCAGTGGCTGAAGGTAAGTTGTGCTGCGCTGGGGCCACCTCCACACTCTGCCTCCTGTTCTTCCCCAGTGGGGCACCCTGGCAAGCAGGAGCCTCACCCGGCCCTTCTGAAAGAGCCCGTGATTACAGGCTGTCCCCGTCTGCAGGCTGCCTCCAGACCTTCTCTTGGATTTTCTGTAGTATCACTTTATTGTCTCTGCACATGGAGTCTTCTTGGTCTCTTATTCTGCTTGGGATTTTCTGGGCTTCTGGGTTATCATCCTTCTATGTTTTAAAAGGAATTTCCAGTTGTTTTCTTCACGTTCATCTTTGCCTCCTTCCCCTTCGAGAGATGGTGTTTAATCAGCAGTCTTGCTCTGTTCTGCTTCTTACCTTCTCTTCATATTTTCTGTCCTTTCTTTAGTCCTTTCTTGCTGTCTTCCAGTGCATTGTTTCTCTCTTCAGCTGTTTCTAAGGTGCTTTCTGAGTTTTCTAAGGTCCTTTTGTCTGCTGTGTCTTTGGTCTACTCACAGTACTCTGATGAAATAGCACAGACTGGGTGGCTCATAAACCACAAAACTTGTTTTCACAGTTTTGAGGCTGGAAGTCCAAGATCTAGGTTCCCGCAGGCTCACAAGCAGGGCTGTAATCCCCTTTGCAGGGCTTCCCCCAGGGATTTCATGACTCCTAGAGACCCCATATTATGATCTGTGTCTAGATGTCCCCCCAAAGCCTCATGTGGTCATAGGGCTTTTTCAGAGGTGGCTGAATCTGGAGTGTGTGATTGATTTGTAGTATGATGCTGGGATTAAGGGTGCTGGGACTAAAGGTGGGTGATTGCTGGATCAGTGCACTGACTGGATTGGCATCGGCCTAATCCCAGTAGACTGGATATAATATAAGGGATGAGAGAAGCTTGTCTCACTCCTCACCTGTTGCTTTTGCTGTTTTCTGCCACCATGAACTATTGCACCTCTGCCAGGCCCCCCTGCCTTGGGGGCAGTTGATTATGGCCCAAAACCTCTACAAACTGTGAGCTAAATAAACCTTTACTCGCTTAACTTGGGGGTGTTGGTATTTTGCTTCAGCAATGAGTAAAGTAACTAACGCACCCCGCCTCCTACCACCATTGCCTGAGGATTGAGATTTCATCGATTGAATTTGAGGCAACACATTTCATCCGTCCAGATCATTATCAGCTCTAGAATTTTTGTAGTGGCTTTGTCAAGGGAAGCATGAGATCAGCCTCCGGGACCCACGGTGATGCCTGGTGGCTGCAGAGGGGCCCCCAGGCCAGGGCTGTGGATGGTACTGGTGCTGGCCTGTGGGCAGTCAGGCTGCCCTGCAGGAGCGAAGCAGCACGTGCGGCCTTTCCCTATGGACCCTTCGCCGCCTAAGCCCAGCCCCTTTTGGGTCAGTACCCCTCACCCCACGAAATCGGTCCATGGGGCCATGGAGGTTGAGGACCTTTGGCATAGGGCACAGGGATGTGGTCATTTAATATTTTGTGGCAGTGGCTGCGGTGTCTCTCCTAGGAGACTGAGGAGAGGAATTCTTTCTTTCTGGATGGTCCACTGGGGATTCATTCTATGGGCTGAGAAGCTCACTGAGCCACAGATCCACCCCGTGCCCCCATGATCTCAGGCCCTTTCGTGTCTGAGAACCCTGCATCGCCACAAGCAGTTCCATGTGACAGCCGGGGCCAAGCTGGGAGTGGGCAACAGTCGCTCTGGCTTTGCCTTTCGTACACATCCTGTTCACAGGTTCCCCCACAGCTGCCGTCCTCCCTCACCCCTGCCTGCGATCTCGGGCCAGCAGTGGCCGAGTGCGAGGCTTCCTTGCTTCTTTTGTCTCTTGCTTTCTTGTTTTGGAGAGGCACGGGCAGACTTATTAGCAGAATCAACAAATACACTGCAGAACGGGTGTGACACCCAAGGGACGGGGAGATGCCTTCTCGATGGCTGTCCTTGTTGTACGTCCGCTTTGGGCCACATGGACCCTCCCTTTCTGCACTTGATGTGGACCTTCCAGCCTCTGGCAGCTCTTGTGCCTGCCGTGGAGCGCTCCCTCCTTCTTGCCCTCAGGCTGCCAGGAAGTCGTCAGGAGTCAGATGATCAGATCAGCAGAAAGCACACTCTTGCCAGCTGCTGCTTAGAGGAATAATCCTGCACCCTGCTCCCTCGGCTGGGGGCTCAGTGCAGACGGAGCCACTGGACTGACTAGAGTGGTGGCTCCCTTTGTGCATGGAATTAATTGCAAAGACTTTTTAGCACATGCTGGTAGTTCTGAAAAGAGAAGTAAATAATATAAAGTACATTATTTTTTTCCAAGGAACTTAAATCAATTGCTTATTCTAATGTCTGTGCTGTTACCTCCTTAACATGACAGTACAAGACCATAGCGGTCCAGATTACAAGTGAAGGTCGGATCACAAAAGCGGTTCCAGTTACAGGACTGCAGTCATTTCAGGCTAGCAAGTCCTGAGACAGACGGTCTGGTTTTCTTTTTCTCCTGGATGAAGCCAGCAGATTGACTGGATCACCTGGAGATTTTTAAAACATTGATGCTAGGTGATTCAGACTCATTAGGAATATCAAGATTTTCTTTTTCTGATGTTGTATCTTTTGAAGGTTCAGAAGTTCCACAGGTGGGCTTGAAATGTGCTTCCTCTGCTTAATTCTCTCCACCCTCAAAGGGAACTTTTACCTTGAACTTGATTATTTTAAAAATGCTGCCCCTTCTGCACAGTGTACCATGGACAGTTTGCACTCTCATAGCTAAGCTTTTCTGTGAGAATGACTTCCAGCTCTGTGGATCCTGTAGGACTCTTGTCACCTGGGGTTGCCTTATACCTGTGTGGCCTCTTAGCACATTTCCTTTCCATCAGGTGGACCCAAAACCTTGTGCGTGTGTCCCGCAGTCCTTCGTGTCACGGCCTCTCCAGGATGGGGGCTGTGCTATTACACTGCCGCCAGCATGTGGAGGAGTGGTCTTTATTGGGCTACGTCCACGCCTGTGCCAGCAGACAGAAAGGCAGGCTGAACCGCCCTCAACCCCCAAGTATTTTCACCATTAAAAAGTGTCTTTGGGGTTTTACCCTGAAGAGAACTTGACCTTTCTTCTTTCAGAGTCTTATCTTGCTGCGTGCCATAGTTTACCATGTCCCCCACTTGTGGGCACCGGCCTTAGTCGTTTGATGGGACAGCAGACTCCACAGTAACCCAGCCCAGGCAGCACTGAACGTTCCTCTCACACTCTCATTGTGCAACCTAAATTCCCAGAAAGCCTCACTGCTCGTGCGAAGGGTTTAAGCGTCTGTAATCTTGATGCAGGGCCAGATCACTCTCGCTACCATGCCGTTTTCTGTCCCTCTGGCAGTGTATCAGAATGGCCAACAGAGCGTGTTAGCAGTTTTGAATGTTTTCCTCCTTTCTTCTTTTCCTTCTTTTTTTTTTCACACCAGGCAGGTAACATGCTGAGACGGACAAGGTTTGAGGGAGGCAGTCTCACACAGTGTCTCGAGAACCCAGCCAAACACACAGGCTTAGCTGTCACATGGTCTCTCTTATCTGAGAAACCAAAAGTATAAATAAATAGCAAAATCGAAGATAATAGGCAAGAAGGAGATAGACCTTTTTTTCTTGGAGACGCACTTAAACTATGTTTTCTTCAAGCATAGCCTCAGCTACAGCCTGTGTTATCATTCCATTCAGAATATTTTGTGACTGCTGTTTCTTCTTTGGCTGGTGGCTTATTTGGGAACATATCACTGATTGAACAGTCGATGACTTTGGAAAATCATCTGTTTTTAAAAATTTCTATTTTAACTCTGTCGCACTCATAGGCTTTCTGTGAGTTGGTGTTGTGGGGACGGGCAGATGTGATGCACTGGTCAGGGGCAGGTGAGTTTGGGGACGAGTCCCCTGGCCACAGGGGAGGGACCTGTGTTCGGGTTGTTTGGTGCTCTGGCTTTCACAGGCTCTCACTCTTTTTTTTTTTTTTTGGCGGTACTGGGGATCGAACTCAGGACCCTGCGCTTGCTAGGCAGGCGCTTATTCCACTGAGCTATATCCCCAGCCCCTCACAGGCTCGTAGATCACAGTCTGTAACTGTCAGAGCCGATCCTCTATATCCTTACTCATTTATTTGCTTGTTTTTTCAAAATTACCCCAGACTTTGTAAGGACAGTTGGATGAGAGTGAGTCAGTGCCACCATCATAGCTTCAGCCCCTCCGTGCGGAGGCCACACCTTTATGATTGAGACAAGCTTTCCCCTACTTTTTTGTAAATAAAGAACTATCATGAAAGAAATGGCCCCGCCTGGGTAGAAGACAGTGTGTCAGAGAGACAGAAAAGCGGGCAAGGGGCCGGAAACCCAGAGCGTGTCCTGGCTCCCCTAAACTCTCAATGGTCAGGTCAGCCACTGCTATTTATCTGTTGTTATAGTTTGGGATTTTGTGAGGGGAACAATATAATACAGAATACATATTTTATAAGATTATTTATAGTAGTCATCCAAAGAACCATATACAAAAAGAAAGAACAGGAAATCTGTCCGCACACTAAAGACTAAATAATCCAGCTGAGGGCCTGGATCCCACAGTAATGTCCTGCACGAGTCCAGCTGAAGACCTAGAGCCCATGACAATGTCTTATGCAGGCCTGTTTCATGGCTCCGTGCTGGGAAGGCCCAAAGGTCAGTGGTAGAAGCTAGAAAGTCTGTGCCAGTGGGATGAAGGATCCGTGCTAGCGGGCTGGGGGATCCGCACTGGAGCCAGAAAGCAACACTCAAAATAACCAGAGCTTCCCCAAAAGTACCACAGCCACCCTCAGCAACAGTGATATCCCAAGCTCCTCCGATGATGTTGAAAGCCAAGTTCCCATCAGGAAAGCCAACACGACAGGCTTTTCCAGAAGACTGAGCCATGCACCATCTTCCCCTCCAGAGCCAGGCAGTGATGCTCAAAGTGAGGAACAGAGTTTCCCCGAAGTGAACTATAGCCATCCTCCAATGACAGCAAGGTCCCAAGCTCCTCCTCAGATGAAACGGCCAAGTTAAGGAAAGTCAGCATGACGAGGTCCTCCAGCAGGACTGAGCAAGAGAGCCAGCAGCTTCCTGACAACTTCCCCACAGCTTTCACCGGCCCCCGACAGCCTCTCTATTACTCCTTCGGTTCTGCCTCTCCGGCTGCCGACAGCAGCCCTCGGGCGGGCCTCCCACACCTTGGTTCAGTTCAGCTGGGTGTTATAAGTTGACCGCCAGTTGTCAATCCATCACATCTGTCCCGTGGAAATAATGCTTATCAGGGTTATAAAAAACATAGAATGAAAAAATGGTCTCAATAAGCTGGACATTGGCCACATCACCCATTCAATTCCCTGCGAAGGCCCTAACGATTCTCCAGCAGGAATCGTTTCTTAACACGAACGCCGGCAGTTTTATTGTCATGATCCACCGCTACCCATTAGCTCCAGACTGGAGATTTGGGCTTTTGGTAGAAACACAGCTTTAACATAACAATGAAAAATGCTTTAACAAGAAACTTGGACCTTTGTACAATGCTGTAACCTGGAAGGTGGCACCTGACCAACCCATAACCTTGCACACATTTCTTCAGGAACTTCCTCAAAAGTTGCTTGTCCTGTCCCTGCCTCCTCGGCACCAGCACTTGTATTGGCTGACTGTGTGTGTGTGTGTGTGTGTGTGTGTGTGTGTGTGTGTGTGTGTTCATAGATGCTGTAAGCATGAGCCATCATGCAGAGCTCAAACAGAAGACGAAGAGCCAAAATTCCCAGAAGCACAGTGGTCAGGTTTCCTTCAAAAATGTGCAGAGACTGTGTTTCTGGGGAGGAGGGCCCAAGTTCAAAGCAAACAAAAGTACCACAGAGCATGCAACAGCTTGTTTTCTGGAGGGTTTGTGCCTTGGGATCCGGAGGCAGTCCTCTTGAATGCTGTTGACCTTCTACAGAACATGCTCCTTGAACAGAACTGTGCTAATGTACATAGCCACTCTGAGTCAGGGTGGGAAGCTTGTGTTCTTGCCTTCTGAGTTCGCCCACAGGTGTCTCTTGGCATGAGATGAGCACGGGGCAGAAGGACATGGTGTGACACAGCCTGAACCTCATCTGGTGGGCACTGCCTTCCCACGGCATCCTCTCTGTGTCCTTGCACCGTCACTGCTGAGCCTGCAGGAAGACAGGGCCTCAAGGTGCCAGCATGCTGTCCTGTAGCCGGCCTGAGTCCCCTGGCACCCGTCCCTTTCCCTGCACTGTGGGTCGAGTTGCTCACTCCCCTCTGCAGGGAATCTGAGTTGGAGCTGGGGGAAGGACTGGCCAGCATGCAGCATTTGCAGCAGGCAGTTCCATGGGCTTCTCACAGTGGTGCTGGGCAGCTCTGATGGCCAGGTGCCCTCACTGCTGGGACTGGGAGCTGGGTGGGAGTGGGGCCTGGGTACCCCATGAGCAGAAGCTGGGGGTGTGTCCCAGCGTGTGCACCATGAGGCCTCCCCAGCGCCCTTTTTCCTTAGGCACTTCCATCCTTGTGGAGATTGCTGTGAAGAAGGTGGAGGCATTTGTCACAGGGCCCACTTTTCTGACACCTCATTTCTCTCCTGCTGCCTTTCACTCATTTGTTTTTTCCTGAGGGTGAATCTCCAGTCTAGTTCCACCCCTCACTCCCTGCCCCTCTCTCGGCTGAGTCACACAGCAAGCTGGGCATGGGGTCACAGACCCAAGCAGGCGCAGGCTCTGCTGTGACAGCAAGTGTGATGTGGCCAGGGCACAGCCCCTTCCTCACCAGCTGTCCTGACCAGGGGGCCCTGGCCGTCAGGCATGTGCGTGGCTGTGTGTGTGAGCTAGTACCCTGTCACTATGACACAGGGAGGCTTGTTTGGCTCCGGGTGCAGAGCTTCCGGTTGCTTTCTCCTCATAGTGGCCAGGAAGCCAGAAAGAGAGGCAGGGAGGGGCTGGAGCCCTCACGCCCCAGAGGCTGCCCTAGTGATGAGCTGCCCCTCGGGGCCCTTCTTGTAAAGGATCCTTCTCCTTATGGTTACAGGCTGGCCACCAAACCTTCAGTGTGTGTCCCTGTCTTTTGGGACACTGCTTCACACACAGCAGGAGGCCAGAGCCCAAGTCTTTAGTCCCTGCAGAATGCGTAGCTCTTGCAGGGGATCCTTTGTGCACCCCCTGAGGCTGAGTGGGTGGGGAGCAGATTGAGAACAAAGGGGAAAGAGAAAGAAGCCCTGAAGCACTGAGATCTGGGTCTTTGCAAGCTCTGTGGAACGGGGAGCAGGGTTAGGGCAGATGCAGACGTCCTCAAGTCCACGTTGTTGTCATTGACTGGGCCTTCCTTTCACTAAAGCTGCAATCGTGGGAAAGAGTGGAGGTTAACCCTGTGGGCTACGAGCAGACTGCTGCTGAATTTTGTCACTGTTGGGTTTTCACACCAGTCCCTGGGCCACTGTCAGACGAGGAGCATAAGGTGCAGAGCCAGTGCTTGCCCTGCATGTGTGGGAGCAGGTGAGCTCAGCCCAGGCCGCACTTGGCACCAGGGGCCTCGGTGCTGTTCTGCTGCTTCTCTGGGGGAAAGGACCAAATCTCGTCCTTAAACCAGACCAGACTGGGCCTCCTTCCCTGGAGCTTTAATTGTGCTGTGGGGGGAGGGGATAAAGAGTACTGCAAGAGAGAAATCAGCATGGAAGTGATTAACAGGCAGAGAGACGCAGATCTTGGCCTCGGCTGCCTTGGGAAGGTGCAGTTGATGGACAGGACCTAGTGTCGCGTTTGCCAGGTTTGCCCACCTCAGGATTCACAAGGACGAAGCTGCTGTCCTGAGTGCCCACTCTGCTTCCTTCCTTGGCTTCATGTGACCTCATCCAGATGTGCACACTGCTCTGCCACTTTTCCATGAAACAGCCAAGCAGTGAAATGTCCCGGGCCGGTCAGTTCTGGGTGGAGTCCCAGGGCCAGAGCGTGCTGGCCCGCAAATTCAGAGCTGCCTGCCGAGATCTGGCTGGAGGGCTGCTCGGATGTTTGGGTCTTCGGCCGGAAACAGCTTGGGTTTGACTCAAATTGCAGCTTAGCTCCAGAAAGAATAGGTGGCATTTTGAGAGATTTGCCCGCCGACTGTGCAGGAGGCTCTCTCTGTCCTGTGTGCTGTGTGTCCCCATAACCAGCCCTGCCTAAACATTCTGCGAGCTCCACAGATGAAGAAAGGACTGGGTGACCAGCTGGAGGTGGCTATGAAAACCATGCTGGTTTTCTCTGGGCACAGATCCTGTTGGTGTAGGTGATCATAGTGGCGCTGTGCTTTGAAGGTGGTGGTGCCAGGCATGGGCTAAGGCATCTTGCACATGGGGCCTTGCATCCTGCAAGACAGATCATCTTGATTCCTTTGCCAGCAAAGAAACTGAGATTCAGAGAGGTTAAGTCCTGTCCTCTGAGGCCACGCAACGAGGCACTGATGGTCTTACCTTATAACTCACTGAGGAAGCAGACTCAGCCAGCAGGAGGCTTTCCGAAGCCCAGCACTAGGAGCTGCTGCTGTAGTGGTGAAAGGCTAGAGCACCACTTCAAGAGAATGGCGCTTTGCTGTGGCTGTTTCCCCGTTTGGGTGTCTCTCTGCAGAAGCCGCTCCCACAGCTGCCTGGCTGCTGTCTGCTCCCACACGCCCCCCTCTCTCTGCCGCGCCCCTCAGTCTCTATCACCGCTTTCTGCTCTCGAAGTCCCGCTTCCTTCCGTGCCAGGCAAGGTGGGCCTTGGACTTCCTCCTCCTCATTATCTTGCTGTCTCCACTGACTGACTCACCAGGCCAAGGTTGTGGGCATCCTCTGGCCTGTGGCCCCTACTTTAATTCCAGCTGTGACTGAAGATCTGCCTGTCTCCTCTGCCCCAGCCCGATTGTCCGTCTTCCTCATCTCCATGCACTGCATCAGCCCAGGTTGCTGAGGACAGAAATCCAGGCAGCTTCCTGGAGGCGGCTGTCCCTCCGGCTGCCCTTACCCAGCAAGACTGGGCGCTGCTTCCTCCCAGTGCCTTGTGTCAGTCCATGTCTCTGCCCTCACTGCTGCCTCTTCTCAGCTGCTGCAGCCATCTGCTTCCCCTGCCCTCTTTTTTTTTTGCTCCTACATGACACTTTCTTCCTGAAACAACCAGAGAGCTGTCTTTAGCTTTACAATGATTAGATGTGCCCTGCGTCAAGCATTTAGATATCTTCATGCTGATTGCTTCTGTAAGGAGAGACTTTAAAGCGGGATGTTTGTAAGTAACAGACATTCATTTCTCTTGGTTCTAGAGCCTGGGAGGTCCAAGGTCAAGGTGCTGCAGGGTGGGGCTGGAGAAGGCTTGCTCTCTGCTTCGTGGGTGGTGCCTTGTCCCTGTGCCCTGCATGTCGTGTCAGAAGGGCCAAGAGGAGGCAAATAGAATCCTGAGCTCTTTTCTAAGGGTCTGATTCCATTCGTGAAGATGGAACCCTCCTGTCCTAACCACCTGCTAACGGCCCATCTTTCTGCTGTTGCCCAGGGAGTTTCTGAGCACGGCAGAAAGCCGTGGGGTCTCTGTGTGCACCTCCCACCCACCTGGGCTTTTGCACCAGCCATGCCCTCCGTCCCCCTTTCTGCCAATCACAAGGCCAGAGCCTCCTGCACCCAGTGCCGGTGTGAGTCCCTTGGGGGTCTCTCCATCTTATCAGGAAGCCTCCCTCCTCTTCCTCTATCTTTGCGGCTCTTCCCACTGCCCACCAGCAGCTTTGTGCTGGAAAGCTCTTCCTGTTTGTGATTGACCTAAGTGCTGTGGAGTGAACTCTACAGAGCAAGGGCCTCTGGGCACTGTTCTGCTGCCTCCCCAGAGCTACATGAGGGCTCGGTGAGAGAACAAATGCACAGCCACCCTGCTGCTTCACTCCATGGAGTCCCTGCCACCCTGTATGCCAGTCTGTCCTCTCCTGATTGGGCTACTTCCATGCGGTCTCGGCCTTCGGTGGACTCAGTCAGTGTCTCTGCTTCCTGCAGGTGATCAAAGAAGCCTACAGTGGCTGTAGTGGACCCTCAGACCTGGAGTGCCCAGTCCTGGCCAGCGCCCCAGTGCAGAAGGTGGAGCTGGAGAAGGTAAAAGACCAGGTCTTCTGCAGAGGGGACACAGTGGCTGAGTTGGTTCTCCTGAGAAAGTGTTCTAAGTTCTGAAAGTGGATTTTGACTTTTGGTTGAGGCATACAGGACAACTGTACATTGTTGCAGGGTGTGGCGTGACTGTTAACACAGGTGTAGCAGGGTGCTTGGCATATCCACCACCCCAGACAGTTACCATTTCATTGTGTTGGGAACATCCAAAGTCAGCCTGCTATTTATCATTCCCTGAGTTTAGTATTTCTGGGTGGAAAACAGTACAGCCTTGCTTCCTGCCCACTGAAATGCCCCCTTGGGCTTAAGCTGGGTGGTCAGTTCTCAGACTATGAGTAATTTTGCTCTCCTCAGCTGTGGGTGAGGAGGCTTACAGGTACAGAGGGTCTGGTGCAGAGCAGGGCTGGGGGCAGGTCTGGCTTCTCTGGCCAGCAGCTCCTCTTAAACCAACCTCCTAGCAGTTTGCTCCCTGCAGACTGGGACCCAGCCCTGGGTGCCCACTCTGGGAAGGCAGAAGAGCTCACTCCTCCTCACCAGAATGCGTGGAGCCAGGGTGGCCATGCCACCTGTGCCTTGTACAAGGCCAGTACCATTTCCACGGAGACCCATGGCTTCCAGCTGTAAGGTCTTCTGTTGGCAGCTTGAGCCCCAGGAACTTGCGGAGGCCTCTTTCTTCATCCCTGACTGGGGGATAAACAGACCCCTTTCTGTCCATCCTTGCATTCATCGGAGTTCCCCAGAGAAGCAGGACCAATGGATGTGCATGTGTGTGGGAACAGATGTTCTACAGAACTGGATCACACAGTCACGGCGGGTGCAAGTCCACATCTGTGGTGTGGGCCGGGGGCAGAGACCAGGGAGGCCCCAGTGGAGATGAGTCAGTGTGTCTGCTGGAGAGTTCCCTCCCCCAGGGAGGCGGGTCTTCCTGTTCTCTTACTAAGGCCTTCACCTGATTGGACAAGGCCCATCCACACCGCAGAGGGCCATGCCCAGAATCAGCCCATTTAAACCATCTGGAAACACCCTCAGGCTCACACACAGAACTCTGCCATCTGATCCTTTGACAGGACAACCCTCTTTCTCCTAAGGATAACACACATTCTTGCTCTTCATAGAAAATGCAGAAAGTGTTGAGAAACATAAGTAGGGAGTGAGAAGCCCCTTGCAGTCTGCCCCACAGAGGGAGTGCCCCTCCCCACGCCCTCCATGCTCAAACCAGCCTTCCCTGCCCTGCCTTGCTCTTACAATCCGGGTGATTTTACATGGTCAAATTCCTTATGCTGCTTTCTCCCCACATCATCAAGCAGCTGCATAGGACAGGCACGGACTGCATGCCCCCATCCTGCCCACTCCCATTGCAGTGTTCTGCACTCAGCTGTTTAAAATGATCCTGTAGTTTACACTTTTGCATAAATCTTTGTGGCATCTCTGCCTATTGCCTGAGAAGATTTTCCTGGGAGCTCAAGTCCTAGACCAAAGGATAGAGCTGTGCTGTGTTTTGTTTTGTTTTCTAGGACTTTGACTCACATAGTTAGTCAGGGTGCTTTTCTACAACCTCAGTCTGATGTCGTTTCCACTCACAGTGCACAGCATTCTTTTCCTGAGCTCGTTAGAACTGGCTCTTTGCCTTTCCGGATTTTGGTTTCCGAGGCCACATTGATGGCGGGTGCCTTCTCCATCCCCGGTTCTTTGCCTGTGGCTCTTGCAGGGTCACGGGCAGGGGCTCCCTCCTCGGCCAGCACCACCTGACCCTGCCAGTGCCCTGGGAATCACACACAGGTTTCCTTTCTGTCTGGCTCCGATTATTAGTAGTGGCAGGAGGAAATTAAATGGATGATGGAATGAACGTTATGCAAGGATAATGTGGCTTGGCGCAGGAGTTTTTTGTGATCCTAATATGTTCTCAAAATTGTTTGCAAGAAAAAATTACTTGAAAGAAATAGGCAGGGCCCTGTTGCAGCCAGTTGCTTTTCTTCATTTTGAGTGTTTTTAAGGCTTTCGTAGTAATCTCATGAGCGAGGCTGAGGTGGAATGAAGCCCAGTTCTCCACTTGGTGCTGTGACTTTGGCCCACATTCCCTTCGCTTTGCAGGTGACCCCCCTGCATGGCTGCCCCCGTGGGTAACCTAGCCCTTTGTGTGCTTCCAGAAGCTGTCCTCAGAGAGGCCCAGCTCGGATGGGGAGGGCGCTGTGGAGAACGGGATCGCTTGCAACGGGAAGGAGCAAGGTGAGCGTGCCTGTGCCTGATGCCGGGTGGTGGGTGTGATTGTGAGTTGCACCCCGGTGCCTCGGCCATGCCGGTGTCACCGACCTATGTCCTGCTGCACCTCTGCACGGCCATGGCCCGCAGCCTGCGTTTGTGCCTTGAGTATACACTGGCAAACACGGTAGGCGCTTCCTCCCTTGAGTGACCACTGGGACACACTCGGGTTTGCGTCAGGGAGCAGCAGCAAGACCTGATTTCTGGGAAGAGAGCTTTGGGTCATGAGACCAGAAACCCAAACCTCCTGGAGTGCTGCCCTTGCTCGGCATGAGATCATGCCCAAACTTTCTTGAGTATAAGCCTCGGCATCCTCACTTTCAAATGAAGGGGCCACACCAGCAGATTTGTGAAGCCTTTTTTTATAAGAAAGATGGTCTGAAGAGGTCCTTGTTTTACTTGTATTTAATTTTTTAAAACAATTATGGCAAAACACTTGTAATAGAATTCACCTCCTAACCCCATTTCACGTGTGCTGTTCAGTGGCCTCAACATTCTCATTGTTGAGCAGCTGCCCCCATCTTTCGCCAGAGCATCCCAGGTGGAAATTTCATGACCCCACTGCATCCTGAGCCGCCAGCGCCCACCACATTATCTCTGGATCTGGCTGATCTAGGACCTCATGGAAGGCCCCTGAGGATCTGTCCCTCTGTCACTGGCTCATTCGCTTACCATGATGTCTTCAGAGTTCATCCACATTGCAGCAGATATTAGAATTCCCTTCCTTTTCAGGGCTGAGTAATATTCTACTACACAGAGTGACCACATTTCCCTTATCCATTTATCTGTCAGGGATGCTCCATCAGTGCCACCTGCCTCAGGGCCTTTGTGACTAACCTTCTGGGAACATGGGTGTACAGATAATGGAAACATTTTTAAAGCTCAGCCTTATAGAAGTACAGATTACATCACAGTACTGTTCACCTGTTTGGGCCTGCACTTCTGTGGGTCTTGGTAAACACCTGTGGGTGTGTAACCACTGCCACAGTCAGATAGCTCCTCCCAGACAGCGCCTCTCACCCAGGTGTGGCTTGCGCTTCTTTGCGTCCCTGCAGCCTCCACCCCACCACCCCTGCTCCAGCTCTGAACCAGAGGCTGCGTAGCAGCTTTGAGTCGGGCTTGTTCTCCTGACACCATGTCTGCCGTTCTCCCACATTGCAGTGGGTGCCAGCAAACGGCCGCTTCCTGCCGCCAAGGCCTCATGTGGTGGACACAGCGGTGCACTGGTGCCAGCGCAGGGCTGACTGTATAAGGCTGTTCTGGACATGCTTGTGCGGACACGTGGCTCTGTGTCGCTTGCCTGTGTATCCCGGAGTGGCTGAGTCTCATGAATACTACCAGCCTGGCCCGTCATGTGGCTTTGTGCCCTTCTTTGGCCGCCTTTGCGTGTGCGTGGCAGTGGCAGTTTTCTTGCTGACTGACACCATGCGCTGCCCCCCTGCTCCCTTGTGAGCCCCCCGTGCCGACCCCCATATCCGCCTGTACTTTCACTCATGTACTCCTGCTTCCTGAGCTTGGGTCGTCCATGTATTCTAAGCACTGACCCTGGAGTGGGCGTGTGTCTAGCACAGGTCTTCTCCCTGTCCACACTGGATGTTAACTTCTGGGGCGAGGGTGGGCATCGGAGGAAACCAAAGCTCTGTGCGCTCCTAGGACCTGTGCCTTGGCTGCAAGCGTCATGAGTCCATGCCCAGGCCACATGCCCTCTGTGGCTTGCATGAAAGGGCTGGAAGGCCTCTTGTGCCCACGTCAGACCAGCCCCAAACCTGTGGGGACCGTCACACAGGACGGGCCAGTCTGGAAGGTCATGCCGTCTGCGCCCCCACATGTGGCTTTCCAGTTTGGTCTCGGTATAATTTTAGTCCTGTCTGTCAGAAGCCAGTCAGTGAAACGTATTATCTGTGTCTCCCACGGGGGTGTTAATTATGTGCAGTCCAAATGCTATCTTTGTTTTGTCCCGAAGCAAAATTACATCTCCATGTTCCACTTCAGCGGGGTTCTTTTGTTGTTGTTTTCTTTTTTGTTTGTTTGTCTGGTTTATTTTTGAGACACAGTCCCACTCTGTCACCCAGGCTGGCCTCAAACTTGTGGGCTCAAGCTGTCGTCTGCCTCAGCCTTTCAAGTGCTGGGAAGACAGGTGTGCTCTGGCCTGGCCCCTGCCGTGCTGCTGGGGTGTGGGAGACAGTGGCCCCCTTCTTTTCTTTTGTGTTATGTCTTCCCCCAGTGTACCTGAGTGACAGGGACTCTGTGGTAGTGGATCTGTCTGGAGCCACCCGAATGTGAGCCTGTCCGTATCTGCCAGCCCGGTTTGCCGCCAACCAGAGCAACCTCTGTCCTTGGGCTGTAGGACGACCTGGCCCAGGCTTTGCATTTCCCTGGTGTGGTGTCCGGCTCGTGGCAGACGGTAAAGTGGAGGAGCTGGTGCTTCAGAGGCACCCTAACCTCCATCTCCTCTCACTCTCGGCTGCTTACTGAGGGGATATTTCAGCTCTGACTCCTGTAGGTGTCTCTGCTGGCCTGGTAGAGAAAGCCTGAACCCCGACAGCTGTGTCCCGACATTCAGGTCACACTTGAAGGTAGCAGCTGTCCATAGTGCCCATGGGCAGAGCCCAGAGTGTGGCCCTGAGACTCCTGCTTCTTCCTTTGAGGTGGGTGCCCTCTGGTTCCAACACCAGTGCGGTATGAACCAGCCCTGGTGGCACACACCTGTACTGCCACCACTCTAGGAGGCTGAGGCAGGAAGATCACAAATTCAAGTTCAGCCTGGGTGACTTAGCCACTTAGTGAGACTCAAAAAAAAAAAAAAAAAAATTAAAAGGGCTGGGATATGGCTCAGTGTGAAGGCCCTATTCAGGTGACGTGAGGGAGGGGTGAGGTTCTGATCCTTGGCCCTATGAGAATGGTGGGGGGCTGGGGATATAGCTCAGTGGAATAAGCGCTTGCCTAGCAAGCGCAGGGTCCTGAGTTCGATCCCCAGTACCGCAAAAAAAAAGAGAATGGTGGGACATCCAGCTCTGCACATCCCTGGTCCTCAGGCAGAGTCCGAGGGGCACGTGTTGAGTCTGGAGTTGGAGTTGTTTCCAATCTTTCCTCCTGCTTCAACACGGAAAAGCATCTGGATTCCTGTTTCTCTGGGCCGGGGCTGATGACGTTTATGGCTCTGCAAGCTGAGCAGAGTGTGCTGTGGCTCGGCCATCTCTGCCCCTCGTTGTCCCTGCCCAGCCCCAGCCCCTGCACGCTTCTGCTGTCCTCTGCCTGGCGCAGAGCTCAGAGTGTTAGGCGCTGTTTCCTAATTCTTTGATGGGCATTTGATTCTGCCTTGTGCTCACCAGGTAGCCACTCAGAGGGTCCACGGGGCTTCCTTCCCATGAGGTTGAACCAGCTTCTGCTTTTGCAGAAGTCAGTCGGTGAGCAGCTGAGGAGTTCAGGACGCTAGTGATCCCCTCACAGCTCTGCAGTGGAGTCCATAAGTGCTTTCCCGACAGGAGCTGATCTCAGGGCTGCTGAGGGGACCAACAGCCCAGCGCCGGGGACAAGCAGGGTGCCGGGGTGCTGTGCATGGCAGGGATGCCAGCTGGACACTGCTGTCCTGGCCATGGCACCAAGCCGAGCTTTGCTGGACCTGGTGGAGGTGGAAGACACCCTGCCGGCGCTTTGCCGACAGTGGGCTGCAGCCACCACAGGTGCCTTTGTTTTGGTTTGGTGGAGCCACAGTCAGAGCGGCCGAGCTGTCCCTGTGGCAGATGCCTCTGCCTGGTGGGGGCTGGGCTGGGCTGCACCGTGTTGCTGGGGCACTGGGTTTTCGGTGCTTTCCAGGTTATGCATGAGACAGCGGGAGAGGCAGGGGTGCCATTCTTGTGTGCTTTCCTGAGATCATACAAGAGCATAATCTGCTTCATTTAAAATAACACACAGCTGATAGGCCTGTGCCGTATTAGGCAGCTCAGGCTGCCAGGGCAGAGCACCACAGGCCGTGGGTGAGACCACAGGAGCCAACTCTGGCTCAGAGGTACCGCAGGGCTGGTTTCCATGGCAGGTGGCACTGTGCTCGGTGCATCCTCACCTGGCCTTCCTGTGTAGGCCTCTTCTTACAGAGATGCTAACCCTGGGGGCCAGCCCCCCCCATGAGCCCCTCTCACCTGAGAGCTACTGCAGTCCGAGTGGGCTCCGTGTGCTGATGACACCCGTGTGGATGCCACGTGCTGGTGTCTGCCTGTGACCAGGTCCAGGCTCAAGGGAAGCCAAAAACTTCCTGTGCAGCATCTGTGGGTTTATGTGTTGACCCTTCATTCCTAACTGAGCACTGCACTATGGGCAGGAAGGCAGTGCAGGTCTAAGAACCCCAAATCAAGTGAGTGAGGGCCCAGCAAATGGGCTGGGGTTCCAGGAGGACCCAGCACCCCATTGCTGCAGACGTGCCCTTCGGGCCAGGCTGTGCCTGCGCCTCTGCCCTGTGCCCCTCAGACCCTGCTTTCCAGCACCCCTCTTCCACGTGGCTGGTTCTGGGGTTGGTGGGCTCAGCTAAGGGCAGGTGCTCGGGTGCAAAGGCACCACTTGTCCACACAGCCCCATATGACCTCTGTGCATCCCTGCCACATTGTACGCCCTCTGTGTGCATGTGCCTGAGAATGCACGCACGTACACACATGCGTCTGTGTACCCTTGTTTTGTTTGTAGTGTATAGTGTGCCTGCATTACTTGTTGAGGGGTGTGTGATGCTTGTGATAGGTGCAGGTGTGCCCGAGTGCCTGTGTGTGCTGGGCCTTGGTGGAGCCGCAGCACCCGTGAGCAGCCCTGTGTCCCTATGTGGTGCGTGCTCCCTGCATCCGGGCCCGCAGCTGGCATGGAGGCACCCAGGGGCCTGGAAGTGCAAGCGTGGGGACACGTGGTGCTTTCTGCCTTCTTTTCCCATCAGTGTTGATGGCTTTGTTGTTGACAGTGAAGAGGAAGAAGAGTTCCAAGATGGAGGCAAAAGGGACGGCACCTAAAGTCACTGGGAAGAAGATCACCAAGATCATTGGTCTAGGCAAGAAGAAGCCATCCACAGACGAGCAGACCTCGTCCGCCGAGGAGGATGTGCCCACCTGTGGTGAGACGCAGAGCCCCAGGAGAGGGTGGGCGGGCTGCTGGGGGGTCCCCAGGCACGGTCTCCAGGGCCTGGGCCTCAGAGGCTTTCGAGGTGTGCTGGGGGTGTTTGGGTCATGGTGAATGCCATTTTTCTGCCTTAATGAGTAGCGTCACGGGTTTGGGGTGATCCAGAACTTCTCCCCCCACGACAGGCCCGGTGAGCTCTTCCCAGTTCCTCTCCAGGGTTGCAGAGCAGCCAGGGCTTTGTGTGGGGGAGGGGGATGCAGAGTGGTAGAGCTGTGGGACTGAGACGGAGCGCTCCCTCAGGCTGTAGGGAGAACCCTGAACTTCTTCCACGGTAACACTTCCAAACTTTGGTCTCAACCCAGTGGAGCTGTGTGGGCTCAGCCCTGCACAGCCTTTGTCCGCTCACTGTTTCCTGGGCAGCTGTCTGTCAGGGACTGTGACCAGAACGGCTGCGCCCTCCCGTGGGTTGACCTAGACAGGTGCAGAGCACAGAGTCACAGAGGCAGCGCTCGTCCTCAGCAGCCTGACCAGTCACAGGAGGGGCAGCATCAGTGCAGGGCCCGGGGGCCTGAACTGGGCACAGGGCAAGCAGATGGGGCAGCCTCCGGGAAGGGCTGAGATCTCTGTTTCTCAGCGGCCAGGTTTAGAAGAATCACGCCGCTGCTTTGGGAAGAAAGGTATAAACTATAGATGAGTATTTGGCTTCACTGCTCTGACGATGTTGGGATTGACCGAGGGTCTCCTGCATGCTAGGCAGGTGCTCCACCACTGACACATAGCCCAGTGGCTGCACAGCAGTGTCCCGCAGCATGCGCCCTTCGCTCCTTTCATCTGTAGCCATTCTGTTTGCACCTGCACCCCTCCCTTGGTGCCCCACCTCTCTTTCATCAAGGGCCCATCATGTCCGAGGTGTGGGCTTTTCCTTGGGTGGCCACAGACATGTTGCTTGGGTCCTCCCCATTGGTGTATTTATTTGGGTGATCTGTCCCGAAAGCTGCTCTCCCTGCCTGTGAGCCTTTACTGGAAGGAAGTGTCCAGCTGGAGCCCATGGGAGGAGGCACAGGCTGAGTGTGCAGGGCGAGTGAGGGCCTCAGGAACCCCAACCAAGCTGTCCCAGGGGAAGACGGGCAAGTCTCTGCACCCTCCCAGCTCCACAGGTGGCCATGTTCTCAGATAATGCATAACATCCACCTCTCCTGGACACAGTGGGGTCCTGGAGGGAGGCCATGGCATCAGCCTTATGAGTTGAAGGTGTCGCCTCGGAGAGTCCAGCCAAGTGACTGCCCTTGCGGTTGAGTTGGGGAGACTGGTGTCACTGTGCAGGGAGCTAGGCCGATTCCCATTCTCCTCTAGATTCTCTCTCAGGAGCAGGGAACACGGCTTGTGGGTTGCCCAGGTGGACTGTTGTGGCTGGAGCAGGAAGGATGTGGGGCTGCTGTTGTGCGGTGCCCTGTGGACACGAGACTCCCCTGAGAGGACTTTAGTGGACATTCAGGAGGTGACACACCTGCCACTTTGAGTTCCAGCCACCTCTCAGCAGTCAGGTGCCGGCCAGCCCACGGGGGCACAGGCTCAGAGCCCCAACCTCCCTGCTGGCCTGAAAGGCCACGCATTGGAGGGTCAGTAGTGGCACTGTGGGTTTCGGCACCCTGCTGGTCTTGGGCAGTGCTGCACACTCAATGACTGCACCTGCTGCTCTGTGGACATCTTGGGGCCCAGCTCCTCCTCGCCACTTACAAAGGGGTCCTGACCATGTGTTCAGGTCCACATTTTAGTTACACGTGACCAAAGCGAGGTCCCTCCTGGGTGGGCCTGCCACCTCTTCTCTGCCTCCTCCTACAGCTGCCTGAATTCCAGAGCTGCCTGGCCTGCCACCAGAGATGTCAGACATGGGAACGGCTGACTGTGGGAGGGTTTGTGTCTGCCCCTCAGCCTACACTTTTATTTAGTCTGTGCCTGTGAATTAAATGTGTGTGTGTTACTGGGAGTTGAACCCAGGTTCTTCACATTGACCTTTATCTGTAGAGATTTTTTTCTAGAGAGAAAGGATCTCTCTAAGTCACTAAGTTGCCCAAGCTGGGCTTGAATCTGTGACCCTCCTGCCTCAGTTTCCGAGTGCTGGGATTACAGATGTGGACAACATGCCTCACTTGTAAAGTTAACTTTGTAGTTTTACTGAAGCCTTCTCATGCAACTGTGCCATAGTGATGAGAAAGATTTCCTGCTTTAGAATTTGGAGCAGAAATAATCTGAAACCACTGAACTGAAATCTCCAAATTTTAAAGGAGCAGTAGCACCCTACCACAATAGAAATAGGATCAAAAAGCCTCAAAACCAGCAAAACTCAGAGCAGACCACGTAGGGACCAGCCAGCTGTCCGCAGCCTCTAGTTCTTCGGGGCCTGAGCACTGACCCGGCCACGCCTCAGTGCACCTGGTACTGGCGCTGGCTTTGCAGACCCTAGAGGTGACAACCAGGGCCTTGGCTGGCCTGGGTTCATCGGCAGCCTGGCTGTGGGCTGGAAGTACTCAGGGCCCACCTTGCCCCAGGCCCCTCTGTGGGCGCCTCTGCCTGGCTTGCGACCTTCCCACCCAGCGAACCATATATGGTCCCCCTTGTGAGAGATGGGGCTGCGTGGCCACGAGGCTTCCTGGTTACATCAAGCAGACCTGTTCTCCAGGGCCACTTCTTTATTTTTTCCCTTTATAAAACCATAAATAAACAGAAGGAAGGCATTGGAATATGATAATGCCCCGTGAAGTCACGCTCTAAATACAGCGCGGCTGTCATGTGTAGTCATTCCCTTTGTGGCTGCAGCATCAGGGAACTCACAGCGTCAGGGCCATGGGCTGCATCCCGTCTGGGAGGGACAGACACAGTGCTGCGTGCGCCTCCCAGTTGGCGGGCAGTGTGTGGTGACTGGTGCCGCTGCCCTGAAGGGCTTGGCACTGGAGCAAGCAGGTGCCCTCATGTGACCCCGAAATCAGAGCTATGTGGGTTATAAGGGGAGTGCTGTCCCTGCTACGGGGACAGAACAGCACCAGGCTCCTGCTGGCTGCCTGAATTCCCAGACATATGCAGAGCCTCTGTGCCCCCCTCACCACTCTGGGTCACCTTCTGTGTTGAGGCCAGGTGTCCACTCAGTGGTGTCTGAGGCTGTCCAGTGAGCATGAGCTCTGGCTGTACCAAGCGGCTCCCTCTGCTCTGTGGGCCTTTGAGACGGCCCCTGCAGCACTCCTGACCGTGCAGCCCCCGAGGACTTGGCAGGCTTTAACCTGCTCCGAGTACACTGGGGGTCAGTCGCTGGCCCTGAGCTGTGGGCTCGTGTCCCCGCTGTCACGCTCCACCCCGGGGAGGCAGGGTGGGGTTGGGGCGCCCCTTTTCTGTGCATGGGCAGCACGTCCAGCCAAATGGCAAGTTAGATGCTGTGTGTGCCCTCTGGATGTATTCAGCAAATACCAGGCAAATAGTTATAAATAATGTTCTGGGTCCTGAATGCACTGTTTTGTTTGGGTTTTATGGTGTTGCTAGGGGCTGGGGATATAGCTCAGTGGAATAAGCGCCTGCCTAGCAAGCACAGGGTCCTGAGTTCGATCCCCAGTACCGCCAAAAAAAAAAAAAAAAAAAAAAAAAAAAAAAAAAAAAAAAAAAAAAAAAAAAAGCAGGTTCTTATGGTGTTGCTAACTGCGGTAAAGTACGTAAAACTCAGTACATAAGAGTAGTAAAAAGTCCTCTTGGTGCCTTTGTAAAAAGGATTGGGGGATGTGTTTGCTTTTGTTCACATTTTTATGTGTGGGTGTGTGTGTGTACACGCATGCGTGTGCATGTGCACATGAATTCAGAGAGGTTTACCAACATGGGCCGGAAGTCCTTGCTTCCCCCCATTCTACACCTTGGGCACCCCTTACCTCCCTTTCTGGCTTTGGGGAGGGTGGCAGAGTGCCGTGCAGTGGAGTTTGCAGCCACCCTGGCAGGCTGTCTCTCGCCTTATTCCTAGAAACATGCCTTTTGTGCTTGTGACAACTGAAAATTGCCCGTTGCCTGAGTTTCCCTTTATAAAAAGTGGGGATGGTTCTTGCTGTTCCATCACCTGGGGCAGCATCTCTCTGCAGTGTACTGAGGACACCGTGCCCAGCCCAAGAGGGTATCACCAAGCCCACACAGAGCTCAGTCTGCATGGGCAGCCTCACCTTGACAGTGGGCATAACCTCCCCTCAGTGCCAAGACACAGCAAGAGGCCCAGATGGTGCCTTGGCCCAAGGCGTCCTTCTTCTGTGGGGTCATTCCAGGGCAGGAATTTTCTATTTCATTTTCTATTTGCTTTCATTCTCTATTTTTTATTTTCCTCACATAAGCAACAGTCCACCTTACTCCTGTGCACTTAATGGCATCTGGGCTTGTCAGAATCAGTCCATGTCCTTTTGAGGAATTCCCTTTGGCTACTAGACGTCAGTGGCCAACAGCCCCTTCCCTTCCAGCCGTCCTCGCCCACCGATTCAGTGGCGGTCATCTTCTCCAGGTTGTGAACCTTAGACATCCGAACCCAGTCTTAGCACAAGGGAAGCCAGGCGCTTCGGAGGGGACCCTTGCTGTCTTGGAAGAGCCCCAGGCGCTGCTGGCATAGAGCTGCTGTATGATAGTGGCTCCAGCTCATGTGGGTTGGCATTCAGAGTTGTGGGCATGACGAGTTTGCTGTCTGCATGCCACCTTCCTAGGCATCTCCTGCAGGGCAACTCTGGCAGGACCCAAGCGATGTCCCCCACGCTACGCCTCGGCAGACCCAGAGGTGACCTCGTCCCATCTCCTTGCAGGGTACCTGAATGTGCTCTCCAACAACCGCTGGCGGGAGCGCTGGTGCAGGGTGAAAGACAGCAAGCTCATCCTCCACAAGGACAGGGCCGACCTGAAGACGCACATTGTCTCCATCCCACTGCGAGGCTGCGAAGTCATTCCGGGACTGGACTCCAAGCACCCCCTGACCTTCCGGCTGCTCCGCAACGGACAGGAGGTGGCCGTGCTCGAGGTATGGGGTTTCTGGCGGTCACTCTCCAGGGGAGCCTCACGGTGGTTTCCTTCCCCCAGCCACGTTCTGCCTCCCTGCCTTCATCCCTTCCACCTGGCTGCTGGCACCGCTTTGGAGTGTCCCGTTCCGTACCTTGGCCTGCTGTTGCCATCTGCTTTTCCTCCTCTCTCACCTGCCTTTCTGGGCAGTTGCCAGCGGTGCCAACTATGCCAGTTTTGGTCCCATCATATTCATTAGGTGTGCCAGGGTCCTTGTTCTGCACTTTGCTTCCTGTTGTGTTTGTGAAGATGGAATCCACAGCTCCCGAGAGTGGGTTCTTGTTTGAGGCTCCCAAGGCAGGAGCTTGTGAAACTCCAGTGGGAACGCTTCCCTCCACTCCGCGGCCTCGGAGCCATGGCAAATGAGTCCCGCCCCATCCTTTGGGACCTTCTCCAGTTCTTCCTTGATGGAACACATTTGCCGAGCGCCCCATGGCCCTGCAGACAGCAGCCCAGGGCATCTTTGCATTATGGACCTCTGGCTTTGTCCTCGCTCTGCTGAGACAAAATGCCCAACGCCCAAAATTAAGAAAGGAAAGGTTTATTTAGCTCATAGTGTGTGGAGGTTTCAGTCCATAATCAGCTGGCTCCAAGGGAGGGTGGCAGGGTGCAGGGCAGCGGTTCAAGGCAGAAGAAGACGGAAGTAGTAAAAGCAAAAGGGAGGTAGTAAACCTCCTTTCCCTCCTTACACTGTGTCTCTGCTCTCCGCCCATACCCACACCATCACATCTCTGTGCAATTCACCTCCTGCACAGGGTGAATTCAAAGTAGGGGCCCTGGCCCCCTGTGCAGTCACTTAGGTGACCTAAATTTCTTAAGCTGACACAGCCAATAACAGTCCCAGAGCGCTAAGGGCAGGGCCTTCTCACCCCAGGATGTAGAAATGCTGAGTTATTTAGCTAAAGCTTCCAGACTCCTCAAGCTGACACAGTGTGTCAGCCTTAACAATCCACCCCTTGTCCACTTGGCAACCAGACACATTTTTAAAACCACTTTCCAGATACACAAATGTTATTTTTATCCTTTTACAACTTGAACATTGTAACACAGCTGTAACAATCCCTAAGAGCCAATGTTCAGTCCGTCAAAGTTGTATTAAGTGCTGAGTTGCCCAGTGACTTAGTTAAGCTTTGGACTTCTCAGGTTGACACAGTGTATCAACCAGAACAGCTTCCACAGGCTTTGTTATTTACCAGCAGAAAAGGCAATTGAAACTAACAGGTAGGGCTCCGGACTTCAGTTTTGAACATTTTCCTTTTTCATGGTGTTATATTGGCTTATTTTCTTCCCAGTATTAATTCAGAGGTGTCTTTCCTTTGTCTCCCCCTCCTAGCATAGCTATGGCTGCTGTCAAGACACAGCAACACACACACACACACGTATACCCACATATCCATAGCCCACAGGGCACCTGTGTTTCTGTGCGGGTGCAGAAAGGAGGCTGTGTGAGATTCAGGGCTGTGGGCTGGCGCACCGTCTCAGTTGGTCACACAGAACCAAGCCCCAAGTGCTAGCAGGGGCATGGGGTGGAGCCAGCATCAAGGTGTCCAGACAGGCAATATCTTCAGTTTCAGAGGCAGGAGTTTGTTTCAGGAACTGTTCACACAGGCTACCTTTTATTTGGGGGCGGCACTGGGGCTCTGAGCAGGTGGAAAACAGAACAGCATCTCCTTCCTCCAAGGCTTCACAGCCCAGAGGCTCCTGAGGACCAACTGCGCCCCCTGGTGGTCACTCGGCAGCCACACGCTCCTGCAGAAGGATCCACTAGGGAACCCTTCCAAGGGGAGCCGCATCTGGTCTGAGCTCTATCACAGGCCCTGATCACAGCAGTCTTTTGGCTTCTTTTTCTTTCAGTACAGCATCCATGTTGGGTTGCAGTCAGTGTCTTTGTAGGCATTCGTGCAGTGTGAAAACTGTCAGGTGGATGGCCAAGGGGAGGCTGGAACCTTAACCCTGTGATGTAAGGCTGCGGTCTCCCAGGGAGCTTTGGCAGGGCATCCAAGAGACAGGACGGGGGCAGGAGGGAGAGTGGCACACGCTTGGATGGGCCACACAGGTGTGAGGCTGGGCCGGTGTGCAGACAGAGCAGGGAAATACCGGCCCCCGGCCAGTGTTGCCAGCATTCAGAAGGGAACTTCTTAGTTTGTGGTTCTCCCTGGCATAGAACAGAATCACAAACCCAATTCTCCTTATGCTTTTACGTGCTACCTCTATTTTAAAAATTTATAATTTTGATAATAAAGTTTACTTTTCCTTCCACATTCAGTCTGTTCATTTGATACGCAATTTCCCCTGAACCTTAAACACAGTTGACATTTAGACTAGTCACATTTCTTTAGACCTCTCCTATACCATTATAAAACATATCATGACTGCTTTCCAAATCACATCACAGGATGGCTTAAACTTGATGAGTACAACCTTAGAGATCTGCTTTAGACATGCAAGTTAAGCAGATCAAATTGTGGGGTCAGCGGGATTTTGGGGTTGGCCTGTGCAGCTTGGCCTGGTGGTCCCTGCACACCAGGGACCCCTGCGGGCACGGGGTGGAGGAGCACACAGCCAACCTGGTGGTGAGTGTGGTTTGTGTGGTCCCTGCCATCAGAATGTGGCCAAGCCCTCCGGGTTGGACAGCAGCAGCCGGGGCTCTTTCCTGTGCCACTCTGCCACTGAGTGACCCAGGTCACAGAGCAGCTGCCTTTGCTGGTGTGGAGCTGGCTGCAGTAAGCCTGTGCCACACACCCAGCATCTCTGCCTGGGCTCATTTGCACGGGTCAGCCCTTGGCGCCCTTGCTCCCAGACCCCGCCATGACCCACCACCCAGGCCAATGGCATCCTCTGCGTCACACCTTCATTTTGCATCACTTCTCCTGTCTCAGGGTCTCCTCCTGGGCAGCCTTTGAGAGCAGAGCTCATGAGAAAGTTTGCCTCTCCCCACAGGCCTCCTCTTCAGAAGACATGGGCAGGTGGATCGGGATCCTGCTAGCGGAGACAGGGTCCTCCACAGACCCCGGGGCCCTGCACTACGACTACATAGACGTGGAGATGTCCGCCAGCGTCATCCAGACTGCCAAGCAGACCTTCTGGTAAGCTGTGCGGCTGCGGTCACTGCCCGGAACACGTCACCCTAGCTCTGGTGTAAGTGTGTGGATGAGACAAACTGACCTTCCCTTTCTTATTAGTTTAATCCTCATTTTGTCCAGATATTTTTCACCATTTCATCTCTCTGGGTTTCAGTTAGAGCAGAGACTGGCACGCTTGTGTAAAGGGCCTGTGTGGGCTGCGGCTCTGCTCCCGCTGCCGCCAAAGAACCACGAGCAGCCCAGCTGACACAGCGCTGGCCCCAGGCCCAGCCAGGCACAGGAGAGGCTGACCACTCGGGGAACAGTGCCTCACTGATTGATCACGTCTTACTTTGATTTATATTTCCATGAAAATATACAATATATTTTATAAATATGTTTATCTTTATGAAAATATACATTTTGTAAGGATACGTTATTTCTGTTAAAATAGAACGAGTCCACAAGTATCGTTTTTTTAAAGTGGATTGGTTTCCAGGTTTCCTTCCACGTGCATAGCAGTGGGTAGGAAACATTGATTGGGTGCTGGTGGCACAGTTGTGTGTAAAGGACAGGATACATCTGAGAAATGCTACAACCATCCCCAGGCCTCACGGGACAGGTCACTCATACCTCTGGTCAGTTAAGACCTGGATCGACCTTGTTAGCTGACCTCCTAAGTCCAACCAGCAAACCTAAGAGAAACCCTGAGTAGAAATATTTCCCCCATAACACAATTTGGGGTTTACTTTACAAATTAGTAGACTATTAACCTAAGCTAAATGTGAGGAGGTCACATTTTTTGAGAAAGAAATGCAGATTGTGGTATCAGAGAACTTATTCAGTAAAAGATGCATGTGCTAAGTTCACCACTGCAAGAAACGCATCTGCTCTATTAAAATCTTTGTGAGAGATTTCAGCCAGTAATAAAGCTTACTTTCATTTTTTAGCTTTCTAGGCAGACATTCCTGTGAAACAGAAGAGATTTAACAAAGAAACACATTCAAAATATGTGACTTGGCAGTATGATAAATATTCTAAGGAAAAATGGAGTTTTTTGCTTTTTTGTAGCTCAGCAGCCAGTTAATGAATCTTTTCAAGTTGTTAAAAGGATTATCCAGGCTACTGGGTATTCTCTGAGGAAGGAAGGACAACAGTACATTTTGGAAAGCAATGATATAGATTCTCCCAGGAAATTTAGTATATTTAGGGCTGTTGAGGATGGTAGATAGGGGAAGCTCGCTTACCTGAGAGCTTATTTTTAAATGAAACACAGAGAGTGTATACCAGAGGGGAAGCACCATGACTTTCCCTGGACCCTTGCCCGTGGTGCCTGTGGCAGACCCACGGAAGCTCAGCGGTGCTCTCCAGCAGTGAGAGAAGGGTGGCGGTGCCCTCTCACCTTTGCCCAACAGTGGGTTGTGCTTTCAGTCGAGGCTCATCTCCACCCTTGCCTTGCCTGAAGATGTGCTGCGGAGCACATCTTGGCATGCCGGACCTTCTGGGCGGGGAGAATGGTTCTCCTCCCTGGCCTGGCTCCCCTTCTGTCCCCATTGGGGTGCACTGGCCACAAGGGAAAGTGGCCAAGGCATTCTGCCTGTGTGTGCCCTGTTCGTCCTCACCCCGTGGGCCATGCCAAAGGACACCATAGACCCCATAGCGTCTGTCCCTGCCCACCCTCCTCCAAGCTTCTGCCTCAGCTCCCTTCGTGAGGTGGGGGACAGTGGCAGGGGCAAGGAGGGGAAGAGGCACACACACAAATCTTGAGTTTGCAGCGCACGTGGCTGGGCCCCAGATCCCACATGACCGGCTTTGCGATCACAGCAGTGTGCACACAGCCCTGTCCCAGCCTCGGGAGAAAGCTGGAAGGCGCCTGCACACTGGAAGTCCTGACCTCCTGTCCCCGCGGAGCTCATTGCTGTCTTCCCCTGGCGCTTTTCCCCTCTGCACATCTTCTCTTCCTGCATTTGCTGGTGTGTGGTTTCAGTGTATAACGAGCGGGTCACTTCTCGTGGGCAGAGAAGGAGGAGAAAGCCGCAGGTGGTAGAAGCGGACAGAGCCGCCCATGCTGCTGTCGGCCAGCAGGGGGCAGTGGTGCTCCAGGAGCGCAGGGTGGCTGCAGATGCACTCAGCCCTGGGTGGGTGGCTGGGTGAAGTGAAGTTCACTCTCCTATTTCCCTTTCTGCTTTTTCACATCTTCCATTCTGGTGGCCTTAGAAATAAAGGAACTAGTGAAGACACAAAAGCGGGGGGGGGGTCTTTTAAAAACTCCCTGATTCCAAATGCTGCTGAGGTTGTTTCTTTCTGGCCATCTGCATTTCTCCTAGAACACCATCACCACCTGCAGAGAGCCAGGCCTGGTCCTCGTGCCCAGCCACCAGGGCAGACAGTGTCCCAGGCCCTGGCAGGGTGACCCAAGGGACAAGGCTGAGGCCCCAAAGTGGGCGCTCTAGTGGGGCGAGACAGACAGGACACACATGTGCACATGTGTCCGAGCTGGGGAGGGGTAGGAGGGACGGGAGGGGCAGCGATGCAGGAGTGGCCCTTGAGACCCAAGACCAGGGCAGTGAGGGGAGAGGAGTGGGAGAAGAGGTCTCTGTCTGTGTCTGTCTGTCTGTCTGTCTGTCTGTGCAGCACTTTGGCTGTTTCTTGGATGAATCTGGAAGCTAGGTTGTGCTGGCTGTCAGTTGCCATGACCCAGCCCCGTGGAGGGACACATACCTGTCCCTGCTCTGAACATGCAGCACTCTGAACCTCTCCTGTGTGCCAGGTGTGGGCCCTGCCTTCCCCAGGCAGAGGCCTGGTCCTCCTGCATGGCAGCCGGGCAACCTCCAGTCTAACTCAGCGCCAACACCAGAGCCAGCAGTGGGCCCATAGACGGAGGACTTGGTGCCATGCACTGCCCCAGCTCAGGGTCACTGGCGAGCCTAGGCTGTGCCCCGTGCTGTGCTCCTAGATTGGGAGCCAGGTTGCAGCCACGGGACAGAGAGACAGAAGGGTGAGCAGGGGCATCCTGGGGCACTTTCCCTGGCTGTGCCCCTCCCAGCAGCTCTGCAGTCCCTGGCTGGGGCTCTTATGGTGTGGTGGTGCTGGCACCTGCCCTGCCCTGTGTCACCGAGGCTCTTGGGCACCTGTGATGGAGCCTGTGTGACAGAGGTGGTCTATCTTTACTGACCCGCACTGTGTGGCTCCCAGCGTGCAGTGTCCCATCCTGCTGCTCTCTGGAGGGTGGGCCTGCCCTGAGCGGCTGCTACTGCCCTGGCCCGGGCCTCGCATCCTCCCTGCATGGCAGCCCAAGCACATCAGCTCCCAAGGATGCACCGATGGCCAAGGGGAGTGTCCGCTGGTCTTGACTCCTCTCCCTCTTACCCCAGCTTCATGAACAGGCGTGGGGTGTCCACCAGCCCCTACCTGGGGAGTACCACCAACGGCTACGCGAACCCCAGCAGCACAGCACTGCACTATGACGATGTGCCCTGCATCAATGGCTCGGTGAGTGGCTGCTCGACACCTGCTTCTGTCCAGATGAAGGCTCTTGGGGTCGCTGTACCTCGGGGTTCCTGCCATCAACAGACACAGGGACCAGGGACCCCAGGAGCCGGTCCCTATCCAGCAGTGTCATCAGTTAAACACCTCTGCACGCGGTAAGACAAGGCTGGAGAATGGTGCGCTCCTCCCGTGGCTGGGGTGGACCTGTCCACACGGGGTAAGTTGTCCACAGCAGTTGCTTCTCAGCAGGAACAGGGCACCAGGTGGTCACTGCCAGGTGACACAGAGCAGTAAGCACAGTGCTACTCAGGATGGTCCCGCCCCTCATGACCCTGAACCTGAGCAGTGCTGCCCGAGGAGGTCTGAGCCACTTCCTGGAGGCCTGGGTGTTACCGGGTCAGTGACATCCGCTGGGCCGCAGGAGCCTGACTTGCTCCAGTCGCATGGCTCCTGTGTGATGCACAGATTTGGCTGAGATCCTGGACCTGGCGCCTCAGTGTTTGTCGGGCAGCTGCACTCAGAGCATCCCCTGTGCCCGATGCCATGCCCCATGCCCATCCCAGGCCAACTTCCTTCTGCTGCTGGCTCCTTCCATCTGTAGAGTGAGGGGTCTTCAGGCTGTGTGCCTGACCACAGCAGCTTTTCTTCTTTTTCTTTTTTTTGGGGGGGCAGTACCGGGGGTTAAGGTAGTGCTTTTACACTGAGCTACAAACCCCGAGCCTTTTTATTTTTTGAAACAGAGTCTCATTAAATTGCTGAATTACCTGGCTTGGGCTGGAACTTGCAGTCCTCCTGCCTCAGCCTCTCAGAGTGCTGGGCTACTAACGCTTTTAAGACCAAGTGTGGAGGGCCTGCTTGTGGCCTCCTTGCTTACTGCATCTTCTCCTAGACCTGCTTTCCCACGCACTGGGCTGACGACCGGGTGGCTTCTTCTTTAGAGGGCCCCAGGGCTACTTTTGTGCCATTTACATGCTAGGACCAGGTCCTGGTCATTAGTGGAATCTCAGCTTTGTTGGTTCTTACCCACTCACTTTCCCGGATGTTCAAACCAAGGTAAAACTACGCACTTCTAATCAAAAGACTTTTTTTGTTTGTGTTTTGATTTTTGATTTTTGTCTTTTGAGACAGGATCTCACTTTGTAGTTTAAGCTGACCTTGAGCTTACTGTGTAGCCCAGCGCCTGCCCAGGGCCTGAGACAGGTGATTCTACTGGCGCAGCCTCCCCTGTGCTGGGATTATAGGTGTGCGCCACCAAACCTGACACTTCTGTGGGTATCCGTTACTGTTTCCTAAGTCTCCCATGTGATCTAATCCTTGGTATTTTAGGAAAATGATTTTGCTAACTGGACAAATGTGCACCAGGCTGTCAGGGAGAAGCACTCGCTTCTCGTTTACCTGCGTCATTTTCGGGTGGTGGGACCGTCCCCAGCCCCTCTGAAGGAGGCAGGAAGTGACTGCAGTTTAATCTTTTCTATTTTTATAACAAAAGCCTGTAATTACTGTCTGGCTTGAGGAAACTCTGCCAGAAGAGTACAAAAATAGCATAAAAGGAGCAGAATGTATGAATTCGTGTTTCCTTTTTTAATGCAAGGCAATTCATAAAGACCTTCACACTTAAAAGGGCCTGACAGTAGTGATGGTTTGGGGCCCTATTTCTGCTGGGAAGTGAGCATGCGCTTGAGAGGCTGCTCTCTTAACCCTTCCTCAACAGCTCCAGTGTCTCCCCCAGCTTCCAGGCATCCGGGCTGTGAGCCTCGGTCATTTCCTCTTCAACAGACTGTGTCTTGCTTGGTTGTGGCACTAGATTCAGGTGTCACCGTGTGAGGCACGCAGATGTGCGGCTGGCACACTGGCTGGCATGGGTGGGCTGGAGCAGCCTGGAGGGCTTGGTTCTAGCCCTTGATTCCTGGACAGCCCAGCTCAGCAGTGGCAGGGTGTGTCCAGCTCTGTCTTCCTCTCACTGGGTGACTTCTGCCTCGGTTTCCCCTCCTCCGAGAGAGGTCTCTGAGATCCAGCGTGATGGGGTGAAAAGGTCTTCAGACCTTTCCGGAGCACAGCGGGCGCTGTGGGGTGAGCAGAACCTTTCCCCTCTCACACCCTCTTCTGGGGCCGAGTCCCGGCTTCCACCCCAGAACCTTGTCCTGGTTCCAGTACTTTTCCCAACCTGCATCCTGGGACTTCCCAGCTCTGGTTCACTAGAGAAAGATGCGATAGATTGGTATTTCCTGGCGAAAAACAGAACAAAACCAGTATGTCATGTGATAGCTCTGGGAGCAATCAAAGGAAAACCAGTTTCCACAGACCCCAAAAGCAAAGGGGTCTGTGTGAGTGCTCTCCCCCCTCGCCTGTGGGGAGTGTATGGTGTGTGCCTTCAGTGACCGCCTGGGTCCCTGTGTGTGAGTGCTGGGCGCTGCTGACCCCCTCCTTGCTAACCTGCTCTCTCCCTGTCCGCACGAACGCAGGGCTGTGTGTGGCAGTGGGACGCGGAGGACGGCGGCCGTCCCGCCTGCTGTGGCCAGGGCCGGGGAGAAGAGGTGCTGTACGATAACGCGGGCCTCTACGATAACTTGCCATCTCCGAAAATCTTTGCTCGCTCCTCTCCTGCTGACAGGAAGGCTTCCCGGCTATCTGCAGACAAGCTGTCCTCTAACCACTACAAGTCCCCCACCTCGGGCCTGCCTGTCACTAACACCTCTTCTGTGGGGAGGGCATCTCTCGGGCCCCACTCCCAGGTACAGCATTTCTTCCTGGGTGCTGGAGCCGCTGGGATCCCTGCCTGCTGGGGCTCTGCAGCCATGGGGTGCTCGCGGGGTACAGAAACACATAGCAAGATAAACCATAACTTCTTTCTGGACCAGAAAATGCCAAGGGATGGGGCATATTCCTGGCTGGTGCGCAGCTGATAGAAGCACTGGGGCTGTCTTTCTGCTTTTGGAAAATTCCTATGCCAGCAGAGCAAGGAGGGGCTGGCGTCCCGGGTGACAGACAGCCTGAGGCAGAGCCGTGCCCGTCCCACCCTCTCTCCAGCTAGCTGACAAATGCTGAGTCTTCCTGAATTTCTAACCTGAGCACTTTTTACACTTTGCCTGGAGATCTATGCCCAGAATCTTCTGCCAGAATAAAGCAGCAGCATGCTGTGCATTTCCCCCTCTTCTGCGGTAATCTTAGGGCGCAGTGAGCACCGGGTGAGGCCCTGGATCCCTGGATCCCAGACAGGATGGGCTGTGTGGAGCAGCGCTCTCTCAGGGCCCGGCGGCCGTGTGGCCAGGCGTGGGCACTGCTGGCCTCCGATGCTGCGAGCAGACCCCCTGCCCAGCCTGGTCGTTGTGTTTCACATTCTCACCGAGCCTGGTCTATGTACACGTTCATCGTTCCCTTTGCTGGTGGTGGAATGGCCCCAAGTGAAAGCACAGCTCCTTGGGTGGCCCTGGATGAGCGGGTAGTCACTGGGTGCATGGATGCTATGTGGCTTTTCTGTCACTGCTCTTCACCTCTCTTCTCATTTCCAAGTTGGTGGGTGCTTCCCCCTCTCATCTCATGGACACTTTGCAGGGCCTACTGAGCGATAGGGACCATGCCCTTGCTGGACTCACGCTATCTACTGTGGGTGCCCATCCCCCTCAGGAGCCCAGTGGGGCAAGACTGATCTCTCAGTGTTTCCTTGGCTGAGCAGGCAGAGGCTCAGACAGTTTTCCCAGCTTGCCCTGGGGCTCCTAAAGGACAGGATGAGAACTGGCCGTCACACTGTCCCTCTCAAATCCCAGGCCTAGCTGGAGAGTAGGGCAGCGTCAGACAGCCCCTGAGGGCCAGGGTTACGTGTGCATCAAGCCCTCAGAGCCTGCAATACTCTGGAGGCATCACTGAGGCCCATTGCCAGCTCCAAGGGTGTCCAGCAGTGGAGGCAACAGGAGCACTGTTGGCCATCCAGGGCCATCAAGACAGCAGGGTCTGGAAACCACATTGGTTTCCTTCATCCTGTGTCTTGGCTATGCAAGGTTCTACTTACCAGGGACTAAAAGAAATCATTGCAGTGGGGAAAGTGTTTTAAATTTTCTGCATCTATTCCAACAGCTCAAGGGTAAGAAGCCCCCAGCGGCATCTAATGGGGTCTCCGGAAAAGGGAAGACTCCAAGCGGTCAGCAGAAAAAAGCAGATTCCACGGTTGGTGTGAAGCGGACGGCTTCGAGTGAGTCCCACCCAGCGCCCCCTTCCTGCTTCCAAGTCCTGGGTGCAGTCAAGGCCACCTGAACCTCTGGGGGGGAGCTGGTGCAGGGGTGGAATCCATGGGAGTGTTGCCCCTCTCTGCTGAAAAACCCACCTCTGCCACAGTGCTGGGAAAGAAATCAGTGCTGGCTCAGGGTACTCCTGTTGAGGTGCAGTTGCAGAGGAGGCCCCTGCGAGGGCAGCTGAACCAAGTCCAGGTCCCTAGACTTTGGTCCTGAGACCAGCTGTGTCCCCAGTGCGCTGTGGAGAAGTCACACACACTTCTGTGTGCCTCTTTCTTCCTGGTGTGCAGACAGCTGGCTCTGCTCTGTGGTGGCAGCAGTTAAGAGCGTAGTCAGGGCTGTGGAGAGGCTCAGGGGCGCCCAGGATGCTATCCTGCCATGTGCAGTCCGCGTGGTCCACAGCCAGCCGCCGTGACCAAACCCTGGGCCAGTGTTGTCACTCGCCTCGGTGAGCAGCAGCTGCCCGGCGGTGGAGGCCTTCCCAGGGATCGCACAGGGCACATGGAACCAGAGCAGGGACTGACTTCCAGGCCAGCAGAAGCAAGCAGGGCAGGAGGCTTGGAGATGGAGTTGGGCCCGCTTTTACCTCCAGGTGGCGGGTGCTGTCTCCACTGATGGTGTCTGCCTCCAGCCTCCGGTCATTGCATGTCTGGGTGGTGGCCACATTAGGGGAACACCACCAGGGTTCCACCTCAGCCACAGCTTCCTGTGCCCCTTGCCACTGTTGCCTGGGATTCAGGCCTCAGCATGTCCAGGGAGCAGTGTCCCTGGTCACCCAGTCCCTGTACTAATGAGGACAGGGCAGTCACTTCTATAGCAGCTACCACCAGGTGGAGGAGCGCTTGGGCCATACCCATAGCTGCCCTCTGAGGTGCCATGATGCAGTTTTAGAGGCAGGCAGAGGAAGGCCACGGGCACACAAAGCTGGGCCTGCTCTGCAGCCTTGGGCTACCACTGGCTCACTGAACCCCATGCACCCCAGGGTTGTGTCCACACCTCTGTGGCCCTCAGACCATGCTTCCGTAGACGGGGTGTGCCTAGCTCCCCATTCTCTCAGGTTTGATGTGTGGACTCGCCTGGCGCTGTCTCTCCAGCACATCTGATCTCCCTGACAGACTTGGGCACATCTGCGAGTGCGGGCTGCAGTGTTGTGCACTGGGAGAGGCACCAGTGCAGAAGGGGCACATCACCCCCAGCAGCTCTATTCAGCAAGCTCTGAGTCACGTGACATCTCTTAACTCAAGCTCCTCCTAGTGCTGATGCATAGTTTAATTTCCAGGTGTCTGTAAATCTGTTCAGGGCCGTGGTGGTGTGGCCACAAGCAAGTAGGGCTTGAGCTTGGTCTGTTTGTAGACTGTTCTGTCCCCTTGGCCACAAGGGGCAGCAGGTTGGATCAGCATGACTGAATGGTGTCCTCAGGCTGCTGGTCCCTCTTATGCTGATCTGACGTTCCTGGAGAGTTGTAACTGGCCCTGTGTTCCCTTGAAGCCATGGCAGCCTGCATTTTGAGGACTGTAAGCCCAGCACTCAGGCAGGCACTGGCTGTGGCCTGCTGTCCTGGGGCTGTCCTCATGTACCATTCCTGCCAGAACACACAGTGCAGCCCTGGCCTCTCTGCTCTGTAGATGGGAAGCTGAGGCGGGGAGACGGAGGCTCAGCAGAATCTCAGGCAAGAAGGGGCCGAGTCTGGTGACTGGCTACCAGGGCGCCCTCACCTTCTGTCAGGCGGACTCTGGTCTAGGGAGCAATAGGCCTGGCAAGTAGAGTCCTGGAGGTTTGGTGACTACTGTGAGAAACAACTGAAGGGACTGAAGCTTCAAAACTGAGCCCATTAGTCTTTTGGAAACTGCATCTCTTCGGTGTATTTTTCCAAAGATGTCTTTCCTAAGCCACCTTTACAAAAGGCCAGTGTAGGAAGAGGCAGCACACAGGCTCAGAGCCCTGCGTACCAGAGTGATGTTAGCCAGCTCTGACTTGTCCTACACTCCTTTCCCCTTTGCTCCTTCCTCGCTGGGTTTAGTAAGCACTGATGCAGAGCACCATGGAGAGCTGGATACTGACCAGTCCACCCCATGACAACCCTGTGAGCTCCCTACCGTTCCACTTCACAGACGAGGACCCAGAGGCACAGAGACACCAAGAGGTTTCAGGGTCACAGCTCCAAGCGCTATGCTGGGCTCCCGATGCACCCTGAGCAGCCTCTTCACCTATTCATGGCTGCCATGGAAGCAAAGCAGGAGGGGCTGGGAAGGGACAGTGTTGGGGCAGGGACTGGGACACAGAGCTAGGGTCCAGCAGTGATCCTGATGGTCACAGACTCCTGGGCCTCTGGGTGATGGTGCTCAGCAGCAGCTGGGTGCAGATAGGTGATGAGTTCCTCGGGGCGGGGGTTAAAGGGTCCCCAGGACACCATTGCATTGTACACCTTCGCTTCTGAGAGCCTGGGAGTATTGGAATGGTCAGTTTCCTTGGTCTGGCCCAGCCTTGCTTGGCAAGGCGGCTGGCACTGCGGGCTCTGAGCACTGCCTGCCGCCTGCACCTGACGGCCTGTGCTGCTCCCTTAGATGCGGACCAGTACAAATATGGCAAGAACCGGGTGGAGGCGGATGCAAAGAGGCTTCAGACCAAAGAGGACGAGCTGCTGCAGAGGAAGGAGACCCTGCGAAACAGGCTGGCGCAGCTGCGGAAGGAGAGGCGAGACCTGCGGGCTGCCATTGAAGTGAATGCAGGTGGGAAAGGCTCCAGGGCCTAGGACCTCTCCGTGTCTCCCTGTTTCACCCACGAGATCAGCAGCCCATGCTATGGTGTGGCAGGAGTGTGGCGTTCTGGGTGGTGCCTTAAGGCTGGGGGTGCTGCAGATAAGCCCTGCCCAGGCTCCAGCATGGTTGTGCCGGGCACCCCGGGCCCTGACCCCAGGCTGTCCAGTGGTCACCTGGACTCCAGCTCATGTCTAGATAACAGAGGTGGCCAGGAAGGCAAGGTTTGCCTCCCTGGGCTTCAGTAGGTCCAGGTCCTAGGGAGGGCTTCAAGCCAGCGGCACTTCCTTAAGTGAGAAGTTGAGACCCCTGCCAGGAGGCCTGCAGTGTGAGTGTCAGGCTCGTGCCCAGGTCCCTCCTCATCTCAGCAAAGTGGGGGCACAGGCTGGGCCATGGGGACACCCAGGTGCTGCCTGAGGCTCAAGCTCTGCTCTGCTTACAGGCAGGAAGACCCAGGTGGTGCTGGAGGAGAAACTGAGGAAGCTGGAGGAGGAGTGCAAACAGAGGGAGGCAGAGCGTGTGAGCCTCGAGCTGGAGCTGACCGAGGTCAAGGAAAGCCTGAAGAAAGCCCTGGCTGGTGGCGTCACCCTGGGGCTGGCCATTGAGCCCAAGTCGGGGACCTCAAGCCCACAGGTGAGCACCCTGGCAGCATGCGCAGGGCCTGCAGAGGAGCTGGGGGCTCAGGGCGGAGCCGGGGCACAGGGCAGGTGCGACGTGGCAGGCCTGCTGAGCCTCGGGTGTCCAGATGTGCCCAGACCTCAGCTCTGCCGCTGCATTTCTGTGTCATAAGCCAGAGACTGGCATGTGGCACAGGACACCCACAGCCTATGGCCCAGAGCCCGTGGTTTGGGGCTGTGACAGCGGGGACTGCGCCAAGACCTCGGGTCCCCTCCCCAGGTCCCCTGTGGCTCCAGCCCTCATCTTCCTCCCTAACGCTGATCCCCGGCTTGCTCACCCTGAGCACGTCCTGCCTCGGGCTGCATCCCCTCCCATTGCCGCTGGCGTCCTGCACGGCTCCCTGCCCTTCCCCAGTAGCCTCAGCAACACAGGCCACCCACTCCCAGCCCACGCCAGGGTCCGCCTGCCAAGCAGCTTTGGGACCCTGACCCAGCAGGCACTTCTGGCTTTCCTCTCTCGAACTCCAGGAGTCTTTTGCGTGGCTCCTTCTGCAGCGACCCCAAGTTCCTGGGCCCCTGTCCCTCTAGAAATCCCGCCCCCACCTGTTTTCCCCATCAGCCTCTCCTGCTCACTGCACACCCTCCTGGCTGCGGGTGCTGGCTCAGCGTCCTGAGGTTCCAGCCTGGGCTGCTGTGTTGGCTTTGCAGCTTCCTGTCCTCCGTGGGCCTCTCTGTGGACATGGTCACAGTCCTCTGCTGGATGCTGGTGGCAGAGCGTGCCCTCAGAAGAGCAGCCTGCTGGGTGTACCTTCTCTGGTGCCAGTAGCATGCTGGAAATCTGTGCCATCATCTGTCCTTGTCACCCGTGTGGCACCTGCTCCTCCCCCACCTCCCGGTCTGCCGTGGCCTTGTGAGCATTTCCTCAGGAAGCCCAGTTTCCTAGGGGAGCCAGGAGCTGTGCTTGGGAGCCCTGGCTGGGGAGCTCCACGGGGAACAAGAGCTCTGTTCCAGTGGAACATGGTGCGCTGTTTTCCTGAAAGGACATCCTAGATGCCAACAGTGTGCTTATACCTCACTGCTGTGGCAGCAGCCACAGGGAGAGTTCATTCTTTGGAGACTCCACTAGGGGGCCCGAAGGCTGCCAGGATAATATCCCAGAGTCTGTGATCCCTCCAAAAGGCACAGGTAGGGCTGTGGTGGCCAAGAGCACAGGCTTCTCTGCTCCAAGCCCTCGAGAAGCCTTGCCTGGCATGTGCCCAAGGGATTGCAGATGCCAGGTACCCTCAATGTCTGCTGTGTGCACTCTGACTGGGTCCCTAAACTGACAGAGGGTGCATTAGTCAAATTTCCTGCAACTGGGACAAAATATCCAACCCCCACAAAGGAGGAGATTTAGTTTGACTCACCCTAAAGAGCGTTCTTCGGCTGGCTCCAAGGCAGAGGCAGAGTGGTAGAGGGGAAAGGGCAGAAGAAAACTGCTCATAGCAGGCACCCAGAAAGCAGAGGAGAAGGGGGCAGGGAAAGGGGGAGCTGGGGACAAGGATGCACCCTTCCAGGTCGCACCCCAGCAACAGCACCCTCCATCCAGGCCCTGCCTCCTGCAGCACAGTCAGCCGTGAGTCCATGCACGTTGGGCCCACCAATGGGAACAGCCCCCGTGCCCCAGTCACCTTCCGAAAGCTCCACCCTGAACACGGGAGATCTTGGGGACGTTCTAGGTCTACACGTAACACAGGCCAGGCCTGTCCAGGGTGGGGTTGCTGTGCAGGGAGGAAAAGCAAGGTGACACCTGCCCTGCTGCCTGACCTGTCAGGGTGTGATCAAGGTGTGCAGAGGATCAGGCCCCAACCCTGTGGTAGCCCTCGCTGCTTGCTTGTTTTGGCCAGTTCCCAAATCCATGTGCTCTCTGAGGTAAGCCCTTCTGCTGGCCCGGCCCAGAGCCGGAAGCTGCTGCTCACACAGAGCTGCCTCTGCTGCCCGCAGTCCCCTGTGTTCCGGCACCGGACTCTAGAGAACTCACCGGTCTCCAGCTGTGACACGAGTGATGCCGAGGGGCCCCTGCCTGTGAACAGTGCTGCCATCCTCAGGAAGAGCCCTCCGGCCACGGGCAGCTCACCCTGCAGGGGCCACGTGCTCCGGAAGGCCAAGGTGGGTTCTAGTCCTGGCCAGTGCCCTGTGCAGCTGTGGAGGGAATTTTTGGGTTCCCACCATGTTATACCATTTCTGAAGACCTGGGTTCCTGGGGCCAAAGAGACTGGACCCCTGCAGTGCCGGCTTTGGGCTGGGGCCCTTGACTCCCTGGACTGGTCTCCTGGTGGAGTAGATGTTGGGCCTGGTGGCCCGAGGCCATTTGCACTGCTTAAGTACTATGATTCTTCGAGAATGAAAAGCTGAGGAATGCACTTTTCTCCCCACCCTACCTCTGTGCCAGGCCTCTGTGTCTGACCCCCAGGACATTAGTGGTTATCTGCCAGCTCCACTCTTGGGTGCCTCCCTGTTTTGAGTGACCACCCACATTCCTTGATGCCAAACCACGACATCTCAGGCCTGTTGGCCACATAAGCTCCAGCTTCTCTGAGCAGGTAGTTCTCAACCTTGCCACCAACTGCTGGGTGCAAGGCAACACAGCTTGGGAGGGCAGTACCTACCCTGAGAAGCCTGGAAGCCTAATGGCAACCATCCTGCCCCCTGGAGGGATCTGATGCACAGTGTCATGGAGAGTGGGCTTGAGCAGATGTCCAGATTTCTGGGAGCAGGGACAGGGCCCTGGCCTGTGACCCTGAAACATCAGCAGGCTGTAAGCCCATCAGACCCGGCTGCTCTTGGGGCTCCTGGGGCAAGTTCTAGCCTCGTCTCAGTCTAAGCAGGCTGCATACCCGAAGTGGGGTTGCCAGGCCCTGCTGCTCGGTGTTGGAGGTGCCCCATCCCTGCCTTCCACTGAGGCTAGTGCCTGCCCTTTTTGGTCTCAAAGACTTGGGTTGCAGTGCTGTGTGCCTGCTGGGGTCTGGCCCTTGGGATTTATACAGCTCTCCTTTCTCCAGGAATGGGAGCTCAAGAACGGGACATAGGAAGTAAGATGGCCCCAGCCCCAGGCAGAGACTGCACCCTGCCCAGCTCCCCGTCTGCAACTTGGTGCTCCCCAGAGTGGCCCACTTGAGAAGTCCAAGGCTCTTCGAGCAAGTTCTGCCACCTTCACCTGCCTGCCCACCTGTCCTTCCTACTGTAGAACAGTGACCCTTTGAAAAGTTTACTTATAAGACTTTGGCTTCGGATTTTTCTTGTTAAATAAAGCAGAAACAGAAAGAGAGGATGAGCTGTTGTGAAAGGTTCCCGTAGCCGATGGACAAGCTGTGTCTCTCCAACCAGTTAAACAACTGGTTCAACCAGGACCTGCCCACCCTGGCCAACAGACACCAGACAGGTGGACAAACAAACCCCAACCCCTGGATGAGCCTGGCCACTGCCCACACCTCTTCAGAGTCCCACCTGTGGCAGTGTGGCATCAGGATTGCCCCATGGCCAACTCGAGGGTTGGGGTTCTGTGGCCGAGGTGGGGACGTCGTGAGCGCAGTATGCCTGCCTCCCCCAGCACCAGCAGTGAAGGTGGAAGAACCTCTTTCTGTGAAGCAGTTTCCACCTTTGAACAGTGTTTTCTTTAGGACAGATGCTTTTGCCTCCGGACATGAAAAGGTGCCGTTGTTTTTTAGAAAATGCCTCTTTTTGCCACGTGTTTCACTTAGTGCTAGCCTTCAGAGCTCCCTGTCAGATTTTGTTGATACCTGTACTGCTTGTGACAGCATCAGGAGGTTTACTTTGCCAAGTGGGGCAGGAGGGGGCCTGGAACAGCAGGCAGGATCGAGGCTTGCAGGCTGAGGACACGCAAAGCCTGGGAGCTCGAGCCGGCCCCATCTGTACACTAAGGTGTGGACTCGTGGTGTGCACTGCCCTCTGTGCCTCGCTGCCCTCCATGCAGTATTCCTGCAGCGCCCAGACAAGAAGAGTGAGATGAACAGTGCTGGTCAGTAACTTTCGCCTGGGTCTGCAGGAGACGGAGTTCTGTGTCTCCAGAGGCGCTGTCGGGGAAGACGCAGTCCTGCCTCGGAAGGCACAGCACCAGTCCCACTGTGCTCTGGCTTGGACCTGCTCCCCAGTCACGCTGCATGGAGCATGATCATGCCTCTCATCCCTGCCCAAAGGGCTGTCCCAATTGCATGAAGCATCTCCTTCACTGTCCACAGGCCTCAGGGGTGGGGTCCATCCTTCATGTCACACCTAGGGGCCCCATGGGCTGTTTGATTCGCTTCCAGAGTGGGAAAGTCATCTGGGACATGAGAAAGTTCCCAGCAAGGAAACTGATTCCCTGCTGTCCTGGTTCCCTGGAACTTGAATGTATTAGAAGTCATCTGCCTGAGTGTCCAGGTCACCAGGCCCTCGGTCTAGGCACCTGCCCAATCACACCAGTGTTCACCGCTCCTTCCAGGGCTGGTTTCCCACTGTCACAGGAAGCTGTGGCCACTTCATTCCATAGGAAACTACATTTTTGTAAAGGGAAGAAACTTAAAGACCAGAAATTTTTGCTGTCTTTGGGTCTAATAAAATTCTCAAATCCAGGCTTACAGGCCAATCTGACTAGCAGCCATTGGTCCAGGGTGCTGCTGGTTTCTGGTTGCTCCTGAGGAGGGGGAGGCGCCATTCTCAGGTCTGGGTGGACAGCCATGGCCTGGAGCAGGCATGTGGCAGAGGTGGCCATGGGCAGCAGCACTACCAGCCGCCTTTGCCCACAGAGTCTGGGGCTTCAGGGAGTGGCCTCACCCCAGGACACCACTGGAGGGTCAGTCATTCTCTCAAGGTCTTTGAAGGAGGCCACAAAGTGGAGCAAGCCCTGTGGGTTCCTGGGGTGTCTACAGTGAGGAACACAAGCTCCTAACACAGGTCCTGGGCCTTGTGGGCCTAGTGTCCCAGATTTGACCAGAAAGTCAGTTTAAAGCATCTGTTTCAAAGTAAATTATTTATTTGTATATGTCCCATAAGTATAGCTTTAATTTATACCTGTACATATTAGACACACAGAGACATCTTGTCTGCTTCTGAGGGGCATCTCACTTAGTCACCCTCTCAAAGCATGTCCCCACAGAGACCCCTGCTCTGGGCCAGCACAAGAACCCTGGCCCTTGATACCAATGCTGGGGCCAGGTGGCAGAGGGCGGGCTGACCTTTCCTGCCAGGTACAAGGCAGGCTGCCCTGGGTTTGGTTTCTTTAAAGTGTCACCTGTCACCTTCATAGGTCGTGGTGCTCAGAGTGTGGCCCCACAGCAAGGAGGCCACCCATTGTGAGAGACAGCCAAGCATAGGTCAGGGAAGCCCCAGCTCTAGGCCTTGGCCCTTTCTACCCCTTTGTCACCCCCGAACCTCTACTCCTGGCCTTACTGTCACTCGCCTCAAGAGGAAGCACCCTGCAGGTGACAGGATGCCTGCACAGCCATCCAGATCCCCCCAGAACCCTTCCTGGGGCCCCTGGTACAAGCTCCCTGCTCACACCCTAGCCCCAGCCATCTCCCTGGCCTGAGCTGTTTGGCTGTTTCTGAATAACTGTGCTTACCTGGCAGGGTGGGATTCGCCACTCTGAGGACTCTGCAAAGCCCTGTCCTGGGCCTGCCCCTCCAGAGGGGCAGTGCTGCGCATTCTGAGAGTTGTGCTGGCTCCCGCTGGCTGCTCTGCACGTCCCCAACAGCAGCCCTGAGTGGCAGCGGCCTCCCCACCCACAGGACAAGGTCAGGACTTCTTTGTGACACCCCACGTGTTCCCCTTGCCAGCAGACAGGATGTCCCCAAGTTCCTAATGTGACAACTCTAAAATGGCAAACAATTGCCTTCCTTTTTTTCTATAATTTTTAACAGGAAAAATAATTTTAAATGCATGATGTGATTAATGTTGGGGTCCTGTTATCAACCCCACAGGGGCCGGGTTCATACTGTGAAACAAAACTGCAAGGAAAAGGTCTGACGTGTGCATGCTATGTGCCCGCGGCACAGCCCTTGGGCAGGCTGAGAGGACGGGGTGCATGTCCCTGGTCCCCGAGACTTCCTGGCCATCTCTGCTGGCCACGGTCACAACTGCCTAAAGTGCCTGCCTCCCTAGGTGCGGCCGCCCGTGTCTCTAGCTGCAGTGGGAGAGGAGGGCTCCCTATGGGCTCTTCAGATCCTAACTCTTAGGGACCAAAGGTGTTTTTAATCAGATCATCTTTTTAACTGATTTTCTAATGAGAAAGGAAAACCTTGCCTTGCATTTTAACATTAACTTTTACATTGTAACTACCCAGGATTAAATGACCATGGCCATATGTTGTACCATGTTTTCATATTAAGAATGTACTTATTGCCTTATTGTATTTTTTAAAAACTAAAGTCATATTTAAAATTTCTCTTAGAAATAGGCAAAGAAACAGGAAAGATTTTTTTTAATTAAATACGTTGTCCATGCCCATTTGAAATGACTGTAAATATGTCTTCACTGTGCCTGTCTGTATTTAAGTCATAAAGTAAAAAAATCAAAAAAAGAGACTTGCAGCGGGAATCTTAGTTTCCAGCCAGTGATCCCATTTTGTAACAGCTGCACTTGAATCCTCCACTTTATGGATTGTGTTTTCTACTGTTTTCTGCAGTGTAGCCCTGGACCGGCGCCCTGCGGCGCGACACGTGTGTACTGTTAATAAAACACTCTGACCGGCTGGCCGTGTCCTGCTGCCCTGGCTTGCGCTGCACATGATGGGGGTGGGGGAGTCAGGGATCAGCGGGGGAGGGGGGGCGCTGGTCATGGAGAGCCATGATGGTTTCAGGGCTTTTTAGTCTGCTGACCCAAATGTGCAACTCTAGAAACACACACTGGCAGGAAGGCAGATACAGACAGGTCACTGGTGGGAGGACCTAGAAGGTGACTTCTAGGGTGGTAGGGGAGGGGGCATCTAGCGTTCAGGCCATCAGGTAGGGTTTGTAGTAGGGTGGGGGTTATTTGAGCCAGGCTGTGGAGTTTGAGTTCAACAGGAGAGAGGTGGGGAAGACTACGGCACAAGGAAACGGCGGTGCAGGGCTGCGGGAGGGGCGTGAGCTGTATGGGTAAAGAGGCAGTAAGTGTGGCTGGGAATGGGGCACAGGGAGAGGAAGGAAGGTGAAGGAGGCAAGGGCAGACTGGAGGGGGGGGCACCTAATGCACCTGCCAAGGGGCACCTGCACCTCCATGGCACATACCCTGGCCAATTGGCAGAGATGCCATTGAAAGAGGTAAGGGAACCCCGCCTGGATCCCAGAACTAGCCTCTGAGTGGATCCTGCTTGAACTATGCAGGCAGCCACCTGAGCAGTGGGGTATGTGCTCTTCCCCGGATGAGACACAGGAGGGGGAGCATGGCAGTGTGACACAGGCAGGGATGCAGTCGGTGAGGAGCCCAAAAGCCTATGGGACAGGACTTCTTCAGCCACAGAAGGAGGAGGTGAAGCAAGGATGCTTGGGGCCCTGCTGGTGACAGCTTCCAAAGCCGAATGGTGAGGCCACCACTCCCGTCCTCAGTAACGCACTGTCCCCAGGTGGAGGGACCACAGCTGCTTACCCTCAGGACCAACGCACCTGGGCAGTGCAGAGGCTGGGCCGAGAGGAAGGGGCTGCTTCTGTCCTGGAGGCCCAGGGCTCTGGGCCCTGCTTGGGCGCCTGCTGCGGGGCCTGTGGCTTGGGGAGCTGTGACCCCAGCCCCTCTTGCATGAGAAGTGGGGACACAGTGATTTCCCTGATGCGGACATTTGGGACAGAAATGCCCTGGGCCACCGCTTTCTGCAGACCTGGAAAAAGGACAGCTCTGGACCCACTGAGCCAGGTGTCACGTGGGGCCTGGACACACAGGTGGACCCCGGGGCCTCTGCAGGGTTGTGTCCCCCACTCCAGGGCCTTGCAGCAAACTGGGACTGAAAAGGCTCCCAAGGGCAGGTTCCCAGCAAGTCTCCACCCAGCCCCATGCTCACGTATTATTACTGTGGCAGAGCTGGGTATTAAACCCAGGCACCCAAGCTGACCTGCAGCCAGCCCTGTTTGTGTTTTAAATTTATTTCATTTCATTTTTTATTTTATTTTATACAGCATCCTGGTAAGTTGCCCAGGCTGGATCCTGAGATCCTCCTGCCTCAGCCTCCCCAGTGGCCAGGATTACAGGGATGTGCCACTGTGCCTAGCTACCCAACCCCTCTCATGATTTCCAGGCTGCCCACAGCTGTCCATGTGGGTCTTATCGGGGTCCCCCCATGGCTCAGCAGAAGCCCACCCGCTGCCCTGCCACTTCTGTTTTGTTAACAGGACTAAGAGAGGAGAATGGCGGGCCGAGGCAGGGCGTTTTCCTCAGGGTGATCTGTCCACCACCTCACAAGCTTCTGTCCCTTTCCTTGACACTGGGTGTTGAAGGGTCAGCTCTGAGCCCAGCTGGAGGCCACTTGGGCCTTCAGGTCTTGGCTGGAGCCCTAGAGTAGCTCGGGTTTCAACTAAAGCCACATCCCCTTTCCCACACACTGGAGGACACTGCAGCCCCCTCTTCTGTGAGTAGGTGCCCCCACAGGCCCTGACCAGGCCAGGCACATGGTGGCATGCAGAGACTGCAGAGCCAGCAGAGCCTGTTCAGCACTGTCACTGTGTGCGATGTCTTCCTGTACTCCTGCAAGGCCTCTGCTTCCTGTGCACAGTCCCCAAGGGACCCCACTATCCCTCCAGGTCAGTAGGCGGGCTCCAGAAGGAGGACGGTGGCAGCGCAAAGCTCCTTCTCACATCCGCTGCCCGTTCCCCAGGAGCAGATGCTGCCCAGGGCCGGGCACTCGACGGGCAGGAACATTGATAGCAGCCGGGCGCTGGCTTTCTCCTCCATCCCAGAAACAGTGGGAGATCAGAACACAGGGCCCCACTTCTGTCCCCCACCTCAGCTCTGGTGTCCCCGGTGTCCTGCATCCATCCTCAGCCTCACCCTGCCAGCCCAGTGCCAACGTGGCCTCCATTACCCAGATTTGGGGCACCTGGCACCAGGCTGGGTCAGGGTCCCTGCTGGGCCTGCTACCCACCTCCCCTGGTCTGGGGCTTCCTTCAAAGTTGGCTTCTGCCCAAGTCCAGTCCAGGGCCAGAGCTCCAGGTGATCCACAGGTCCCAGCCCAACGCCCGCCCAGGTCCTGCACAAGGGCAAAGGCTCCTGAACCTGGCTTGGTTCTGAGGTTTTTATGTTGCACACCAGCTTGTACCTCATGAGTGTGTCCGGGCACCGATCAGGCAGTGCAGGTGTGAGCACGTGTGTGCGTGTGCATGTGCGTGTGTGTGCGCGTATGCGCGCGCATGTGCACAAAGCGTCATTTCTACCCCCCCATCTCTTCCATTCCCCATTTGGGGACCTATCCTGAGGGGATCTCCAGAGTCCTCTGCATGGTGGCCCTTGGCAGGAGCTCCAGGAGCCTGCATGTAGGGAGACACAGAGAAGACCTTTGTGAGAAGGCAAGAGCTGACCATGTTCATTTAATCTTTGTTAAAAGCATCACAAATGATTTATTGATTTTTAAAAAGGAAAAATAAGAAAGAATGCATGGCCTCTGTTACGTGCATATACCACAGGTGGGACCCTGTCAGGGCGGGGCACACGCTGGACACCACCTTCCATCCAGCACTTGCCCAGGAGCACACGGGCAAGCCTGTGCCTTGGGCACATGTGCCTTCGTGACCGTCTGTGAGGCCGCACACCTAAATACTGATCAGCTCTACAGTTATGGAGATGGGAGCAACAGGGTTATGGTGGGTGACATCTCGTTCCCGGGGTCCTGGGGCCACACACCCAAGATGTTCTGAACAGAAATAATAACATAAAATATGACGAAAAGACCAATAACTAAGGGAGGCCCCAACACACACAGCCAAGAAGAGGAACCAAGAGGCAGGGAAGGTCCAGGCCTGCACTGGCCCCACAGGCACTGGGAGTGGGAGTGCTTCATGCTGGCTGAGCCAGGACTGTGCTCAGGGAGTCCCGCACTTGGGGAGGACAGGCGGTGGCCAGCGGGAGGCAGGTCCCCACACAGGTATCTAGATAGAGGTGGACGGGCTACAGAGGTGGTGTCAGAGAGCCACTGGGGTCCCTGTCCCCAGTCCCTCCCCATGGAGGAAGCACACAGGGCAGAGGTCCAGGGTGGGAAGCAGGGAAGAGGTGTTGGTGTGGCTGGGCTGGGTGCCCGCTGTCCCTGAGTCCCATCTGTGATCTGCCAGATGCCAAGGACCACCCACAAGGCAAAGACGGAGCGCTCTGGCATGAGATCCCGTCCCCGGCACCTCTAACAGGCCTTGCCTCTTCCTCTGGAAGGTGGGTGTCAGCCCGGTACCAGCTAGGGCCCTGGTGTGGCTCTCAGAGAACCCGGGCTGGAGGGGGCGGGGAAGAGGAGGAAGAGGAGGACACTGACTCCATTCCAAGGCAACAGATGAAGGCCCTGCTGTCTGTTTCCCTGCCTGGCAGCCTGAGCAGCTAAGGCCGCCCTGCTTGAAGGGCAGAGGCCTGGTTCCAGGGCCACCCTTGCTACCATCTTTCTGTGACCTCAGGAAAGCCGCCCCCTCTCCTCATCTTTGCCAAGAGGGGCTTGCACTTGGGGGCAGCCTGCACTGCCCCCATCTTGGCTGGTTCTACAAGCGCCCTAGCTGTGAGCTGTGCACTGGGTTCACTCGGGGCTCTTGAGCCCTTTCTGGGGCGGCTCTTTCCAGAGCTCAGGCTGGGCAAGCAGGCTTTTGAGAGGGCACCGCCCATGGTGGGAGCAGGAACTGCAGGCTGGAGTCCCTTCGCCGAGGACCCAAACCCCAGGGGAAACCAGGGTGAACCCCAGAGAGGGACGGCCAGGTGCCCTGGAAAGGGGGTTCCGAGAATGGGGCTGACAGAGCCTCCCAGGTGGCAACTGCCTGCCCGAACAGACAGAAAGACAAAGGAAGCCCCAGCGTGAGCAGCCACCAGAGAGAACTGACACCATTTGCAGTTTACAGAGGGACAGAGGTGGGGAGGTGTGGACACGGCCCAGCCCATGGGCTGCCGGGGCTCTGGGGTGCCCTCTGCAGGGGCAGGTGGAAGAGGTCCGGTCAGCTGTGTGAGGGCCCAGTGCCTGGATGCCCAAGGGCAGGGTGGGGCGCTGGGCTCCTGCAGGGCTGCGGTCTGCTCCTGAGCCTCTGTGGCCTAGGTGAGTGTGGGCTGAACAGGGAGGAGGCCTGTCCCTGTGGGGGCTGGCAGAGGTGGCCTCTGGGCAGGTCTCGGGACATAGCTCCGGCGGCAGGAGTGGTCTGAGCCCTGTGGGTGGGCAGCGGGAGGTGAGAACTGGCCAGGCATCAGCTCACCAGGTAGCCGTGCATCTCCCGGGAGTTGATGCTCAGGACCACGCCGGAGTGGTTACCTAGGAACAGAACAGAGGCTGCTGTGAACACAGCCAGGCTGGGGACTATGTGGAGGCCACACAGGGATGCGGTGTTGATCTCTCCACGCATCAAGCCAGCAGCATGAGTGCACACCCGCGGTTCCTGCAGCCCATGCTGTGCGGTTGTGGGGTCCCCATGTTTCCCGGGGTGACCAAACAGGGGTGTGCCCAGTGCCAACAAGCAGTGCATCCGAAGGAGGGCTGATAGGGAGGCCGCACCACTGACCTGGCCTGGGTAGCAAGGGGATGTGGGAGGGGCTCAGGCTCCGCCCCCTCCTGGCAGGGGCTGCTGCAGGAAGAGAGGGTGGCAGGGGACCTTCATGGACTGGTCACTTGGGTGGTCTGGCAGGGACTGTGTGGGGAGCCCAGGGAACAGGGAGGGCCCAGGACTGAGCTGCTCTGAGAAGTGGCCCCCACTTTAGTTTGTGGGATGGTGACCAAGTGCCTGGCACTGCCAGGCCTGTGACAGATGGGTCCTGACAAGGCCCTCATCACACTGATCCTGTGCCATTGTCTGTGACAGCAGGGTCACCATGAAGGTACCTCTGATAGTCCCCACCTGGTGCACATGAAGGGTGATTGAGATATTGTTAGGCTCTTGTCATTTCAAGGGCTTAAAAGCCAGGTTCTTGTTTTCCCAGGATCCCATAGCCCTCCTTGGCCAGGCTGCAACCCTGCCTGCAAGAGGGTAGGAGCTGATGCCTGGGGCAAGGCCACCTCTCTCTGGGCACAGACATGTCAAGGGTCTTTGAGGTATGCAGGACACTTGCAAGGGGCACATACAGACAGAGAGCCTCAGCTTTGCATCTGAGAAACAGGCACAGTACCCAAGTCTGCTTCTTGGGGTAGATTATGGCCAGAAGTGCTGAGCCTGGGGCCAGTAAATGCCAGGTGTCTGAGCTCTAGCACTGGGCTGGCAGACATAGGAAGGTTAAGGACCCCAGTGTGGTTGGGATGGATGGTGGGGCATGGATGGGGACAGGCACCCCCACAACACTCAGGAGAGCTGGATGGCCCAGGCTTGGGGTCAGCCTGACCAGCTTGGATCTAAGCTCAGCCACCGAGCTAGGACCCAGCACCTTTTCTGAGCCTTGGTCTCCATGGTGTAACAGCAAAGGCCACGGTTTCTACCTCACATAGTTCTGGGGACCTAAGTAACTACGGTGGGTGCAGCTTTTAAAGTCAGGTCATAGCAACAGTGACAGCCGGTCCTGATGGGGGTCCGGGTCCTATGCTCTGCCCTGGACACTTGGCCTGGACACCCTTGCAGTCACTGTGGCAGTGGGTGCTGTCACTGTAGTTGGTGCACAGACAGACTGCGCAGAAAGCAGGAACTAGGCAAATCAGGCTGGGGTCAATGTGCCTGCTGGGACTGGGGTGCATGCAGCCCCTTCTCCCATGCCTCTGTGTCCTCCTGGGGCTGCTGATCTCACAGTGCAGCCAGTCCTGACTGAGCAGCAGAGAGGGCCCACATGCCCAGACCTCTCCAGCCTGGGCTTCGGTTCTCCCGCCTGGCGGGAGGCAGAGGTGCAGTGCTGCCAGGGCTGGATGGCTTTGTGCCCCTGGTCGTGGGGGCTGGAATTCTGCAGATGCCTTGGTCTACCAGCAAGGCTTGGCTTCAGGCTGTGAAGTGTGTCCTGCTGGACCTGGGTACTGCTGTGGCCAATTCCTCGGCTACCTGGAGCCCCCCAGCTGAGCCATGGGGGCCCAAGCCATGGAGTGGCCAGGTGTAGGCTTCAGGGACAGCATGGCTGGGGCCAAGCTGCCCACCTGTGCTGACTGCCGGGCACTGAGGCTTCAAGCAAGCTGTGGGCTGGTGCAGATGGCAATGTTATGCCCCAGAAATGGAGCAAGGAGGCCAAGAGGGTGAGTGATCTGACCGGTCTCACTGAGCATGGCCAGGAGGGCTTCCCATAGAGGCCCAGCCTCCCTGACCTCCCTGACTCTGCAGGGCCAAGTGGGCCGGATGCACTGCCGGGCATGGGCTCGCCCCAGGCTCCAGCCCCAAGGCCCTGAGACCCTGCGCTTGCTCACCCTGCATGGTGCCTGGCGCGTCCTCACTGTGGCTCACAGGGCTCGTCATCTCCTGCTCCTTCTCGTTGTGCATCTGTGCGTATACCGTCCTGCCTGGGCGTTTCCTGTGGGGCAGAGGGTGCTCAGTGCTGGCAGGGGCCACAGGACTCAGCCGTGCCTGTTTTCCTTCCCCTCCCTCCTGCCTGATCCTGGAACCCAAGGCCATGGGGCCCCGGCCCCGATGCACCTGTATCACCCACGGCCCAGCAGTGTGGGGACAGTGACCGAGCACCTCAGAAGGGCTCGGGGCCACTCAGGGTCCTGGTGACAGCCGCAGGAGATCTGCGCTCTGCACCACACTTCCCCTGCTCCTCTCCTCCCTGCCTGGCCTCCTTCACAGATGAGGACACTGAGACCCAGAGACTAGAGGGCATGGCCCTCCTGTAGGACCTGCACCCAGGGGTCCTTGTGTGGAGCCAGAGAGGCAGGGACACAGGAGCCTCGGAATGAGGAGTCCTGGGGCTCCCCAACCCTGGAGCCAGGGCCCAGATATATTACAGAGCCTGAGGCCTGCCAGACTCCTCAGTGTGGGGCGCAGCTGGGGCTCCACCAGCTGACCCAGCACAGACACAGGACTGGAGGTCCAGGCTTGCCGTCCCCACCACCTGCTGGCTGGGGCTCATGCAATGGCTGTGCGGTAGAGGGAGCAGATGGGAGGGGTGATTCTGTCTGGGCACCTCGGGGGTGTGCTTTTCACTCAGGAGGGTTCTTCAGGGTGGCTGATTTTAAGGTGCCCACAGGACACCCGGGTGGACCTGTCAGGAAGCCAGGTCCTCTCTGAGTTTGGAAATTAAGAAAGGGCACACCTGGGTCCTGCTGCAGTCCCTCTGTGCAGCAAACTCCTATGTATCCTTCAGGATCCCACTGAGAAATCTCCTCAAGGACATGCTCCAGGGATAGCTGAGTCAGTACTGCGTCCCGGAGGTGGGGCCAGTGTCCTTCATGCCGGCACATGTGAGAGGACCCAGGGGAGGGGAGACAGCTGTCCAGGCCCTGGAAGTGGGTCTAGGAGGACTCTGGGCTCAGACAGGCATAAAGAGAAGGTGGCTATACCCCTCAGTGGTCCCCAGGGGGACCCAGCTGGGGGGATCTATGGAGGCCTTAGAGGTGGCTCAGCAGGAGGAGACAGCAGGGTCAGCAAGTACCCCTTTTTGGGTCCAGAGCCCAGGGCCCAGGGGAGGTCGATGTGACCAGCTCTCCAGTGGCCCTGCATAAGGGGTCCCTCCTATGACTTCAGTGGTCCCAGGCCTGGCAGGAGCCCTAGCCGGAGTCTCACTGCCCCACTGGGACAGAGCCCCTGTGGGAGGAGGGGAGCAGCCGTCCTGGTTCACAGGGGCACCAGAATCGCAAGCAGCCCCCCAACAACCATCCTCCCACTGCCCAGCCCGGCCCAGAGCCGCCCAGAGGAGCACAGCCACCTTGCCTTTTGAACTTGTACAGGACGATGGTGCCCACCGCAAAGAGCCCCACAACGAAGAGGACCACCACGGCCCAGTATCCGCCGCCACTGCCCAGCCTCTGTGACTCTGCAGACAAAGCAGCCAGGGCACAGGATCAGCCTATCCCCCGCCCTGGCCTGGACGGAGGCTGCTTCCCGTCCTCTGGCTGAGAGAGGGCAGCGGGTGACCAGGGACAGTGCCGCCCTGTGGCCTTTGGGAACCTGGTCACCTGCCTGCTGACTCAGTGTGGTGGAGACAGCAATGTGTGGGCCTCGTCCTGCGGAGGGGACCCAGTGGCCCACTTGGGGAGCTGCCCATTCCTGGGGGCCTGATGTGCGCCCTGTGGGGGCAGCATGAATGAGCACAGCCTCACGGAGGGCAGAGCAGTGAGGGTGGGGCAGAGCGGGGGATGAAGGCGAGAGCGCTGGCTGTGACTGTAGAGGGACAATGAGGTCCCTGCGCTGCCCGTGGCTGGGGCCCAAAGCCCTAAGTGTGGCCCAGCATGGGGCAAGGGACCTGCTCACCTGCACCCGAGTCCCTCAGGGCCACCAGGATGCGTAGCCCGCCCTGGAGGAAGAAGCTGATCTTCTGGGCACTCAGCACCTGCCGGATGGCTGTGAGTCTCTGGAAGTGAATGAGAGGTGGCCTGGGACCTCATCTGTGAGCCGGGTAGCACCCGGGCAGTCAGTGGTCACCAGGAGCTACAGGAACGTGGAGGTCACCCTGCCTTGGCCACGGAGGAGGGTGCCCAGGAAGTCCAGCCCCACTGTGGGACAGGAGGCTGCACAGCATAGAACACCATGAAGAGGCTAAGGCAGGGCAGGCAGGAGATGGGGTGGGAGCCCCAAGGTGGGGTGCAGTGCCAGAGATGTGGCAGGCAGACAATGGTCAGTGGTGGGCCCCAGGGACCTCCTAGGGTCTGAGAGACATGGCAAACCCCTGGTCACCTCCTGCTGACCACCATTTCCTCATTTATAGGTCCTCTTGGACGGACCTCAGAGCCCTGGGCACTGGGGTGGGCACAGCTGGGGGTTGCCCAACCCGCCTGCTCCTACTCTCTGGGGAGAAAGGGCTGGGCCCTGCTCAGCCCACCCCAGTGCCCCCTGGTCACCATTGTGGGGCAACTCCTCAGGGCTCAAGTGCATACAAAGGGTGTGGGGCGGGCAGGGCTGCTGTCACTGGCTGTCCCTGAGGCCCCCCTCTGCATGGGACACCTCAGAATGGACAGTGATGGCTCTGCTTCCACCAGTCAGGGGCAGCCTGGGCAAGCTTGTGAGATTCCCAGGCTGGTTCCTGCTCAGGGTGAGCTGGGGTCCTGGGCCTGGGGCAAGGGGTGACCCTTCCCTGAGCTGTGGCAGAGCCCCACCCTCCAATGGGCAAGGGCTCCCCTCCTGTATACCCCGCCCACCCTCTGATCATCTCTGACGCTGGCCCCCAAGGAGCGGGGTGGCCTCTTGCCCTGGCTGCGATTTGCAGTTCCCTGCAGCCTTGGGTCCCCAGCCCTCTTCTCTGGAAGAGCAGCTGTGAGGGCCCTGTGCCCACCTCTGCACCAGGCTGCCTGTTTCCTTGCTGTTGAGTTGCGTGTGTACCCCTTGGGGCTTGGATGTTGCCCTTTGACAGATGTCTGGCCAGAAAAGTTTTCCTCCCATCCTGTGGCCACCCCATGGCCCCGTGTTTCCACGGCTGTGCAGATGCCTCTGGTTTAGAAAAACCCACCCGCCAGTGTCTGCTTTGCAGCTTTTGCTCAGATCCAAAGCATGCTGGGGCGCTGCCCCTGGTTTCCTCTCCTGCAGCAGCTCTGCAGTTTCCGGCCCTGTCTGAACCTCTGGTCCAGTTTGGTTGATTTCTGGATGTGACCTGAGCTGAGGGCAGCTCCATGCTGTCACCCAGGGACTCTGTTTCCCTGAACCATGTGCTGAAGAGATGCCCTGTCCCCTTGGGTGTTCTCTGTGCCTCTGCTGAAAATCAGCCAACCCCACACATGTGGATTTGCTTCTGTGCACTCATGCCTCTTCTGTTCCCTGTCACTCAGGTCTGCACTCTGCCAGACATGTGGTTTGGTCACCGAGCCAATGGTTTGGGGTCTGGTAGTGGGATACACCCAGCTTTGTTCCTTTCATTCAAGACAGCTTTGGCTGTGCTGGCTCTTCTGTGGTTCTGTGTGACTTTACAACACATTTCTCTTTCTGTGAAAATATCACTGGACTCTCCCCAGGGTACAGCAAACCAGCCGATGGCTCTAGGTGGTACAACCTTTTCCTCCCCGGACACCAGCACTCTTTCCACCGTCCATGCTGTCCTCCATTTTCTGCGGCGGTGTCTTAGAGCTTCCAGGCATAGGTCTTTGGCCTCCTTGGTTAAGCTGATTCTTAAGCCTGTAATTTCAGTAGTTGGTACCAAATGCGACTGCTGCCCTGTCCCTTTCTCCCATGGTTGAGCACAGCACTGCTGCTGGTGTCCCCAGGCCCCTGTGCCATCCCTGTGGCCCTTGCTGCTCTCCTGGTCTGTGTTCTTCTGCCTAGGCACTGGCCCCTCTGACCAGGTCACTTGCACGCATGTGTCACCAAGACCCATGTGGAGACACCAGATCCCTGCCAGTGCGCCAGCTGTGCTCATGCCAAGCTCGGTCCAGGGTCCTTAGCACAGCCCTGGCCGTGTGGGAGCCAGGGCATCTGCCCAGCTCCTGCCACTTCATCACTTCCAGAAGACGCCCCAGCCGCAGCATCGTCCCGCTTTCCCCGCCCCCAGCCGCAGCATCGTCCCGCTTTCCCCGCCCCCAGCCGCAGCATCGTCCCGCTTTCTGTGCCTCCGTCCCCGCGGCCACTGCCCTGCTCCTGTCACTGTGGTTGTCCACCTCTGGACGGAGCTGGGACCGCAGTCCGGGGTCACGCAGCTCCTGAGGCCCTGCTTCGTCACACGTATCTGGGCTTCACTTCAGGGCTGGAGGGGCTTGTTCCTTCCACGGATGGGCCACACTGCACACTCATCCACCGATGCCCACTTTGTCTTGGGCAAAGTGCTGTTTGGCTCGCACCTATGTGTGACTGTGACTGTGAGTCCAGTCCCTCTTGAGCGTACACTAGAGGTGATGTCACCAGGCCATGAGGCCCCTGTGCAGTTCACCTTCTGAGAAACTGCCAGGCTGCTTTCCGCCCTGGCTGCCCCCATCCTCCAGAGAGTGAGGATCTGATCCCTCCTCACCAATACTGGTTTTGTCTGCTTTTTGATTTTGTGGTGGGTGCAAGGGACCGGGATTCTCCTTGGGTCCCCTTCTGTACCTGTCATGTGGCAGGACTTCCAGTCCTGCCCAGGGCTCCTGTTCAACAGTTGTCCTATGTAGTGAGACGTTTGCTATCTGCATGGAGGTCTGGCTGCCCTGGGTAGAGTCCCTGGTACCAAGTGTCTCCTGGAACCCTACATCTCCCAGCAACCCTTGTAGCCAAGCTGAGGCCATATGATCAGCTCTAGCCAATGACATTGGAGGGAAAGCAAGGATAGGCCTGGTGAAGAGGTCCACCCCTCTGCTCAGTGACCTTTGAGGCCATGTGACCTCCAGAGGGTGGAGCCACAAGGTGCAGGTCAGCACCATGAATCGGACTGCACCATGGCATGAAAGAAGCCTTTACAGGGTGCACTCAGGGGTGACTGTACCTGGCCACTGGATCTCCAGCCTGTGGCCATGAAGGGCAACCAGGTGTCTGGTGGGATGTACCTTGTCATTTGAGAGGCTCCTCTTCCTCGTGGGCCTGGGCGGGGGCAGTAGCACATATAGATCAGCCACGGTGGGCAGCCCCGGCTTCACCACTGTCACCAGCAGCTCCTCAGGGACACTGGTCTCCTGCAGAGGAGGACACTAAGATCCCCCTTGTCTCCCTGCCCCTGCCACATGCCTGACACCAGGGACACCTCCTCTCCTCCTATGTAAGTTGGGGCACTATTCCTGTCCCCTCAGCTGCATGGCTGGTCTGGAATCCATGGCACCTGCACTGCTTCCTGTGTGTCCCCTGGCCTCAGCCCTTGTGTGGCTGTGCTGCCTCCCCTGACTGAGCCACAGCCTCACAGGCTCTGCTGCTGTGGCCTCTCTGCCTCTTAGGAACCCCAAGCCACACACTGCCTATTCACTGCCTAGTCACCTTTCAACACTCAGGACACTTTTACCAGCACTATTCACAGGATGAGGGGAAGAATAGCCAGATGGCCTCAACCTGTGACCCTCTCACTGGGGGGCGGGGTGCCCTGTGTCCATACAGATGGCCACTTCTGCTTTCTGTGAGCACCCGAACGCAGCAGCCACATTTGGTACCCCATCCCCACAGTCCAGCTCAGAAGAGAAGCTCAGTCAGCAAATGAAAGTCCCCTGCAGAGACTGTGCCCGGACTGCGCCCATGGCTGGTGCGCTAGTTGTGCATGAACACCGTGGTCCCATCCCTCCCCCTTGATGCCCAGCCTAAAGCCACCCCTGCTGACCCTGTCCTGCCCGGGGTCACCTTGGAGAGCAGCCGGGTGACCACCAGGCCCACATCGTCCCTCCATTCGGGTGTGTTGGGGTTGAAGGTGTCCAGCTCCTGGGAGAAGCTCAGAGGCACTGCCTGGAACTGATCTGAGGAAGCAGAGACAGGACTGCTGGTCAGTGCTGGTCAGCCTGGCCACTATCCCCAACCTTCTGCAGCAGGCCAGAGAGGGTCTTGCTGCTGCCTCTGAAAAGCAGGGGCTTCCCTGTGAGCCCTGTGAGTGGTGCAGCTGCCCCGGGAGGCCACGCTCTGGCTGCTGTATACCAGCTATAGTTTTGACAGTGACAGTGATGATGGCCATGACAGAGACCTGGGAGAGACACTTGGCAGGTGCGCGCTGTCCTATGAGAGTCACTTCTTTGCTCACAAGGATGTACACACTGTCATTCCTGAGGAACCTTTGGGCTCTGATTGGTCTCCGTACCTGATTAAGAGTCCCTTAGAAAGAAGGTCTTATCTTTGTCTTCTGTGTTTCCTGGGCTCCATGGCTCAGAGCTCTCTAGAGTCCCCAGGATTCCCAGGGCCAAGCTGTCATCTGTCTGCTGACTTCTAAGCCTCAGGTAGGAGGAGGCCCTGCAGTGCTGAGGGGCTTGGGACTGAGGGGCTTTGTGTACTGAGCCAGCATCCTACAACAAGGGTGGTGATGACCCCCATGAGCTCTCGACTCAGCAATGAGGAGGACTGGCCTATGGTTGCCTCCTCTGGGGCATGAGGGATCCTCTGGGCAGCTTGCCTGGCACACACTGTGCTATGCACATTTAACTGATGGCTGCTGTCTATGTTGGGAGCCCTCTTAATTTACAGCATGGTTGGAGAATCCTCAGTCAGGTTGTGGGGGCACCCAGATCAGGGTCCAGGCCTGGCTATCACTGCTGGGGACCTAGGGGGGAGGGGTCGTCCCTGAACAGTGTCTTCATCCATGTTTGTGTCTCTCGTATGCCATGAGACATGGCGTTTATTTTACAGTTGAGAAACTGAGCCCAGAGAGGCAGGACTATGTCCCCTGACTCCTCTCTCCAAGTCCAGGGCCACTCGCGGTGCCCAGGACATCCTGGCTGCACCAGGAGGGGTGCACTCGGTGCACTCGGGGCGGGGACTCACCCAGCACACGGACAACCCTGGAGTCCTGCAGCACTGAGCTCCCACAGGCCGCCTGCACTGTCACACGCACTTCCCCCGGGGCCGCAAACCGCGTGGTCACCGAGTTGTCCAGGGAGAGCAGGGGCTGTGGGCAGAGTGGGGCTCAGGCTAGCCCAGCAGCTGCTGGATACTGTGTCTTGAGCCTGCAGCCCTCCCTGCTCCCAGCCCTGTGTTGGGGCCCCCAGCTGCCCTGGGGGGCTTCATGTTGGGACACAGGGCAGTTGTTTGCTGAATTTACCACCTCTGGGGGTGTCTCAAGGCCCAGGTTGAGCATAGGTATCATTGCTTTCTCCATGCTGATGTAGCAGACTCTTGCGTAGGAACTATCCATGGCTCCCAGGCTCCTAGTATTTACAGGGTGAGACTTCTGCAATCTCGTCCACCCTGGGACATTCTCTGCCATCAACCCTGACCACTTCCACTGGAAATGGCCCCCACTTCTGACGCTGGCGCACACCTCTTCTGCCGCTCTTGTGACCCTTGTTAAACCCTGATTTGAGCCAATCACTTTGTCCGTCTTTTTCCAAGGAATACGCAGCCCCATCTATTCTGTGTCCACTGGGCAGATGGTCCCAGGATTGCAGCCTCTCAGTGGCATCAGGAAGAGCCCCAGGGGTGAAGAGCAGGTCCTACCCTGTCCCAGCTGCCAGACAGTTAGGCAGCACAGGCCCAACTCTGGACCCCACACGGGAGCCTGCGGGAAAGGGGACCTGGGTCAGCGTACCTGCAGGCTGTGGCCGATCCACCAGTAGAAGACAGTGAGGTTGGGGTTCAGGGGCAGCAGCACAGCTGTGAGGTTCACATCCTGGTTGATGCCAATGACAGGGGCCACCTCCAGGTAGAGAGCTTGCAGGGGGGCTGCATGGCCCAAAAAGCCAGGTTAGACAACATCGCGGCACAGGGCATTACAGAGGCTGCTGAAAGTTCACGGCCACTGCCAGCCTCAATGCTACCTCCATCATCACCACCACCACCACCACCAAGATCATCACCACCACCATCACCACCATCACCACCATCACCATCGCCACCATCACCACCACCACCATCACCACCA
>PVLD010010309.1:0-71513 GCA_004027595.1 Dinomys branickii
ATCTCTGAGAATTCCCAGAGTGCCCTTATTCTCCACTGAAATGCTGAGAGTGCTGTTATTCTAACACAAAAGTCTATACACTTGGAAAGAAGCCAGTTATTATAAAATAGGTGCCATTTACCTCTCCACTTACAGCAACAGACTACTTAAGCTTTAAGGCAACTTTTGAAAGCCAGTCTATTTATTTTTAATCTTTTAAAACCTCAACATTTTTATTATTACATGTTTTCATGGCATAGTGATCATACTTATCCTGGGAACTTGGGACACATACACAATACAGCTTAATTACTGACACCATTTTTAGATTTTCTCTTAAAACAACTAGATACAGGGTACTCCATTAACTTCCAAGATAGTGAATGTGATTTGCTACACAAAAAATTTGTTAGAAAGTTCTTGCTTCTGTTGAGATGAATGCTGTCGCTCCCAGTTCCAACTCTGCTCAGAGTGTGACTCCCCTTAGTCCCAAATACTTTCAGGCATGTAACAATGTAGGAATCCTCCTTCTTTTGCTACCCCCCATGCAAAGCTGTTCTCTAAGTCAGCTAGTAAGCGCTCAACAGTTTCTGAGAGAATGGCTTTGATGAGAAGTCACACAGTGGGAGAAGGTCTCAGGAAATAAACTGGAGAAAATATTATTTCAACAAAGATCAACAAGAAGAAAGCGAGCACAGGCCTTTCACAGTTATTTGGATAGGAGAGAAACTCAATGACCTAAAAACTTTATTAACACCAGGAAGGGTGTTCCATGCAGGTGATCTTCCTTGCAGGACCATAGTGATGAGGTGAGCCATTGCTCAGAGGAACCACAGTGCAGATGAGAATAATGTTCCTCCTACACACACGTGCACTTAGATTCCTTTCTTCCTGTGCTTTACTGACTTTCCAACCATAAATGTTTAATTCTCCATTTGCCCTCAATCAGCCTGCTGCCTTACGATGGATCTGTGAATCAAAACCTCCCAGTGTGGTCTGCTCAGACCTCCAGAAGCATTCAAGACATCCAAAAACTTCTAAAGAGCTGATGTCAGGACTGGGCCCTTGATGAATGATTCCCTGGGACATTCTGACACCTTTGCACAGATGGGAGAGATAAGAGGCTCCAAGGCTGCCAGAGAAATGAGAGCCCTGCCTACTTGAGAGGAACGAGGTCAAGGTCAGAAACACTGGGAAACCTGCCCAGAAACCCAGGCCACGATTTCCTCTGGGGCCAGCACAGGGGCCAGCAGAGGCCAGGAAGAGTGCAAAAGATCATTTTGCAGAACTGGACAGCAGATAAGAGACAACCAGATGGTGTGAAAAGAGAGACCAGAGACAAGAGGAAGAACTTACAGATAACTGAGGCAGAAGGTGTCTGACGATTTGCCTGGACTGTATGACCTCCTTTATGAAAGGAAAGATCATTTTCTGTCACTGGTCTTTGGGTCTGCTCTGTGGAGTAAGGACTTGTCTATTCAACCTAGGACACGTCAAATGACAGGGCTTCTTCACTAGTTGCAGTTGTAAGTTTTAAATGGCCAAAAGCTCTATTCTCTGTAGCTTATATTCTCACAAAGGAAAGTTCTCTGGGACACTCAGTTACAGTGTGTGCCTTAGACCAGGGACAGTGCTACCAAGGACCACCTCAGGCACAGGTGCCTCACAGGGGGAGGAGAACAAGAGTGTCTCCTGAATGACACCTCTTCCTCGTCTTTCCAATCACAGTCCTCCTTCTCATATAGCCTCACTGGCTTGGTCACTTTCACCTGAAATTATCACAAGAGGCTTGTGACAGTTCTCCCTAACATCAGTCCTGGTACCCTTATAGCTGGTCTCCAAAATCAGTGATTCCCAAAGGTTAACAGTGTGAGTGATAGGATGGGAGTACAGCATCCATCCAGTGAGTATTCTTTAAAATCCATGCAAACTGAATTTTATAATACACATGCACACACACAGACACACACACACACACAGACACACACACACACGCACACACTTAAGCACATCTTCTGCACATGTATATGTGAAAGCATATGATGACATAGGTCAGTATTGACCTATAGATGAATGCAAATGTTCAGAGCAATTTCTGTCACACAAAAACAACATGATGTGTCTTCATCCTCCTGTACATCCACTCTGGACCTGTGTGACTTCTGCCTCTTCCCCAAAGTCATAATGATGGTGAAAGCTAAAGGCTTTAAACAGAAAAGACACCCATGAAAAAGGACCCCCAGGACCCCTTTAAAAAGTGGCAAGTGTGCTCAAAGTAAGGGGGAGTGTTCCGAGGGGAACTGGTGACATCTTGTCATGTATTGCTATAGTGCACCTTGTGACTTTACAAAGTCTCATACATACACATTCATAAAAATAAGTTTTCTGATCATAAAATTTCTTAAAAACCTTCTTACATGTCATTTTCTCTGACTTTTTGTCATTCTACAATTATTTATTTGTTAGAGGCAGATATTGTTGATCTTTTATTGTTACAAGACTGGAACCCTTAGGAATGACCATTGACACATTCACCATTCAGTGATTTATTTACAAGTTGGACACTGACAGAGATATTGGAGTTACAATGCTCAAAGCAGTTAGAACATATCTTCCCCCACAAGTTCCCAGTTTATTAGACAATATAGCCAAGTAGATGGAAAGACTTTAATATAATGGAGTAATTTTTATAGCAGAGAAATACTCCCAACAAAAATCCTATTATACAGAATTTCACGAGACAAGATAGTAGGAATTCACCAATGGTTGTTATACTGAATATTACTGTCTGTAAACTAGTTGTTCAGATTACCTGATATAAGCATGCAAAATTGATCAAAAAGAAAAAAGTAGGCATTAACTGTCCCTAATGTATTTTTTGGTTCTTTCAAATTCTCTTTTACAGTTTGATCAGTCTTGAATTCTTACATCTGGTAATCTGAGCAACTTTGTTGAAGATAACAATATGTACTATAACAACCACTGTTAATTCCTATCAATTTGCTCTGAAACCCTGTATGATTTTTAATGTTTTTTCTTTGTTTTGTTTTGGTCTATGTTGTCGGTATTTTACTAGTGTTCTTTTCTTATTATTCTCTTTAAAATAAAAATATCCTACTATATACTCTGTTATATATGGCAAATGAGATATGGAAAAGTAAATATTGATTTTAAGTAGTGTTTTTAAGAAAATAAATTATATTAGCACAGCATTTAAGGCAAACAATTAAATGCAAGCTGATCCTACTTTGGAATATATAGCTTTTCTAATTTTTGCTAAATGGTAACCACTCTGAATAAGCCTCCCTTGGAGTTCGTGAATGGAGGAAAGGGATCACTTCTAGTTAAGTTTGTGAACACTTTGATTTTCCTTGGCCTCCTATCTGAGATAAAGAGTCATTGAGGAAGCCTCAAGAACATATGAGATCATATACATCTCAACAGAAACAAGTTTATAATGGTTTACTCTACCATTGGGTCCCAGAGCAGACAGGGAAGGCCCAGTTCTGATACGTTGTGCTGAAGTCACAAAAGTCACACATATCACAGCCCTGGAATCATTCTGTGATCTTGCAGCTTCTGGTCTGAGAAGACCCCTATTGTTGAGGTCAAAGACTTCATAAAGTGGTCCCCTTAAGTTGAAGTCAAAGACACCAATAAACTCCCAGTGAGGCCCCTAGTCTTGCAGAACCTGAGGCAACAGGATAGTCAAATCCAGAAATTACCAGGACCATGTTCAGAAGAAACAGTTGAGATCGAGCCTGTTTCCTAGTCTACAAGTGGTACTGTAACACCCACCTCTTGCCAACCAGCTGCAGAGGTGAAATAGTGATGTGTGTGAGGTACACATGACACTCTGGGAAGCAAAGAAGCAAGGTGAGGGAGCCCACCTTCCTTCCGTCAGGAGGCCACCCTCCTCTGATTTAAACCTTCACTGCCCTGTTCACCCTTGGTGATCCCATAGCCCCAGCCTCCTTCTCATCTAACTCGCCTTGGCTTTCTGTGGCAGGAGGCAGCCTGATCTTCCCATGGCAGTTCCTCCTCCCTAGAAGTGGGAACCTGCTAAGGAAGGAGTCCTCCTCCTCCCAGGGGATCTCTGCAGGAGCTGAGTCAATGCTCACACCCCTGCCAGACAGGAAGCACCTCAGACAACTCTGCCTTCCCAAAGGAACCTGGCTCACCAGCAGGGATTCCTGCCCAGAGCCAAGGGTCGGACACTTGGCTGTTGTGGGATTATTTTGCTGTTTTTAGCCTTCTAGGACAGTGGCCACTGCTCCCAGAGGTAGAAGCATGAGTCCTCAGGGCTTAATATCATCATGAACACAAAGACTGAGACAGAAGGGAGAAATAAGGCTTTTTGTGAATCAACATAATATGGTTCAGAGAAGCATAAGACAGTCTGAACAAAAAAGAAAACAACTCACTGCCTCAAAATCCCATAAAATTGTCCTTAACTTCTCTGATATTCAGATACATGGATGTTAATGCAAGGTGTGACTGGACGCTTAGTCTGGCAGATGGGAATGAATCAATGAATGAAATGATGTGAGAATAAGGGGCCCAGTAGGCAGTGCCAGTATCAGTGAGTAGATCTGTACCAGAAGAAAAATTAAATACTTTAACCATGTTAAGGTCATGTTTGAAAATTTTAAAAATGTAGACCGTGCCCATCCTACCTCATGATTCCTACTAAATCAGTCATTGGATAAATATGCACAGATACGCAGTTTTTAAATCATCTCAGAATCCTTTCAGATACTACAAATCTTAAAAAATTTCAGGTTTTTATTCTTAAAGTGACTTTCATATAGTCTTTACTTATAATGGTGAGGTTCTGTCTATATTTATTACATAGAAAAATGTGACTATTATTCAACAAAAATCAGACTATATGTAATTTGCTGCATGCATAGCAAATATATATACTTTTATACCTAGGTAGGAAAATTGTAAAATGCTACAGAACAAAAGTATATATCATACTTTATTTTGAATAGGGGTGAGTCGTGGGTGATTTTTCATACTGTTTAATATGTTTTACAATTTGAAATATGCATGTATTGTTTATATAATGGAAATAAAATCATGACTCCAGACACAAGAGAAAGAAGACTATTTCATGAGTTGGTATAGAAGCTCAGGCTACAGTGGGTGTTACCAGCAGGGGGGCATCCAGGGGCAGGGATGAAGGTTGGATGATGGAAACTAAGCTCGTTAGAGAGGAGCAGGAAGCTCTGAGGTGCTATTTCCCAGGCAGGTAACTATGGATCACGCAATGCACCGTATGTTTCAGAAAGGGAGAAGGAATGGTTTTGAATGTTTTTATCATAAAGAAATGACATATGTTTGGGGAGATGGCAGCATTTAACCCGATTTAAGCATTATATAATATGTACATGTAGTGACGCATCATATGGAATGCCATTCTTAGGTATAATTTTTAAAGATTTTATGTGCCTTAAACTAATTTATTATTATTATTGCCATTAAATTTATTGGTACAGTTTGGGTATACATAATGGTCACATCCATGAGAGACAGTTTGTACCTGTACATGATATTTCTTGATTTTTCTTTTTGCTCTATTCCCTGCCCCTTTCTTCAATGCCTCTTCTCCTCCCTATTTACAGCACTGTGTTTCCTATTTCCCTTCTTTTCTCATTTGTTCTTTTCCCTTCCTTCCTTTCCCCCTCCCCTCTCTCATTCCTCTTTCCTTTGGAACAATTTCTTTCTGTTTCACAATATCTACTATACATACTGGTCTTTATTCACGTTTTCAGTTTCTCATACCAAAGGGACAATGTGATAGTGATTCATGTGTGTCCGATTTATTTCACTTAAGGGTATTGTCCCCAGGTGCATCCTCTTAGCTATAAAGGTCCCAAGTTTATCTGTCTTTGTGGCTGAGTAACACCCCCTTCTTGTTATCTTCCCAAAGGACTTAAAAGCCTCATACTGCAGCAATATGTGCACATGCATGTTTGTAGTGTCACAGTTTCTAATAGCTAAATCTTAGGAACAGCACAAATTATCATCAACTGACAAATGGATAAAGAATGTGTGGGCTTTCTTAATACAATGGAGTTCTACTGTGTTACAAGGAAGGATGAACTTGAGACATTTCTAGCTAACTGAATGCACCTTTAGATCATACTCAAGTGAAATAAATCAGACACCCATGTTTAAATATTGCATTGTTTCTTTGATATGAAATGCATCACAAGTGTAAATAAGGACCAAAATGTGTAACAGATATTGGGAATGGGAAAAAAAGTTCAGATGTGAAGGGGAACAAGGGGGGGAGGGGTAAGGAAAGAAGGAACAAGAAGGAGAAAATGGAAGCAATGCATTGTAAGTAAGAATGGGAAGAGATTTGAAGTGTGTGTGGGGAAATGGGAGAAAAAGAGGAAGCAAGATATGTCAGGTGCAGGCACAAGTCCTCTTTGATGAATGTTATCATTGCGTATATCTGAAGTGTACCAGTGGCATAAAATATTTTCTAAAAATTAAATTTAAGAAATACCTTATTGAGGAAAGAGGTAAATGTAAAATAGATATTGATCTATCTGCCAGAAAATGACAGGGATTATGCTAAGAAATTCATATCCATCCCCTCCATTCAACTGCACAGTCTCTGTGGGGACAGATATGATTAAGTACTGTTAATCTCACTTACATGTCACCATATATATGTGAGGCAATTTCATTATCCGTCTTCATATAACTAAAAAATTAAAAATAAAAATATCTACCAACCAATTAAAAACAATTTAGGTTGGATATGGTGGCATACACCTGTAATCCCAGCACTTCGGAGGCTGAGGCAGGAGGATTGCTGTCAGTCTGAGGCCAGCCTGGGCTACAAAGTGGGTTCAAGGACAGCATGAATTGCATAGTAAAACTCTGTCTCAAAAACACAAAAACAAACAAAAAACAATGTAAACATCTTATGGGATTTTTCATTAATATAGGTCAGATAAAAATATAGAATCCAATGAGGAAAGTATATTACTAAAACTTCATGCATAGCATAGTCTTAATTGTATGAAACATGCCTATAAATCCTACATAAAAGGAGATTTGAGAAAAAATTCCAACAGTTTTATACTTGTCTCTTCCTGCTGTGCTATTTCAAGAGACTTCAAGATTTGCATTCTTATTTGTTTAAAGCACCAATTTCAGCATGCATGAATCTTATGACGAGAAAATTTTTATAATTTTAAACGGATAATCAGATAAATATTAATTTTAAGAGTGTAAATACACAACTATGTAAATAAACAAGTGCTTTTTCTTATGCAGGGTTGCTGAGGCCCAAGCGAGTGGGGTTTGCGCCTGTTTTGTTTGGGAAAGGAAACCAAGGAAACCGGAAGGAGGAAAAGGGCCCAGAGCAAAATGAAGCCCTGTGTTCTGAGCTATGGGAACCTTTATATTTAAGAACCTTTTTGATAGAAGGATATCAATTTTGGATGCACATTAGATTAACATTATTTGAGCCACTTTTAAAAATTACAAGAAGCGAGGTGCTTCCCTCCCAAGAAATTCCGGTTTAATTGGACGAAGGATGCATCATTCCAGGCATTTTTTTTTGTTTTCTTTAAACCTTCATAGTACTAAACAGAACTGAAAATTCTTAGGTTTTATCATTAAAACCACAGCTCTTTCCCAAAACTAGGATGAACATTGGAGTGTAGATATTAAAAATGCTTCTTCTTGCCAGGTGTGGCGGTGCACACCTCTAACCCCAGCACTTGGGAGGCTGAAGCAGGATCCAGGTGACTTTGAGTCCAGCCTGGGCTACATGGTGAGTTCAAGGCCAGCCTAGACCACATGGCAAAACCCTATCCCAAGAATAAATAAATAAATAAAGGAAGAAAAAGGAAAGAAAAGAAGTGCTTCCCCTTGAAATTTGGCCCCACTCACATGCACTAAAAGCCTGGAGCTAAACTCACCTCTAAACTGGAAAGCATTGTACATTCACTCCCAATTTCCTCTTCATTTTCCTTTGTAAGTTTTGGACCATTCTCCAAAGGACATTTGGAGGTTTTTAAATATTAACCTATTCAATATGTTCCTTGATATAACATGTTTGATTTATGTTTTTATGTTGGATACTTCTTGATGTTTCATAATTTATTTTTCAAATGCCTTTGTCTTATTTTATTGTCCCAGTACAGAACAATTTGCTAGTTTACCATAAATTTAATTCATCAACTTATTCCACTGTTCTGTCTTTAATAACTATAGCAGCTGAAACATTTTACATATTTCCTCATTCCTGATTGCTATTTATTTTCCTTATTTGAAACCATATTCTTTCCTAATATATCCTAATTTTAGATAATGTTTATTATAGATAGGCATAATTCTATAAGCATTTCCAGATGTCATCCCCTTCATGATGATTTTATACATTTTTTCAATCTGTTTTTAAAATGGTTTTTGTTTTATTTTACTGTAGGGAAAGATTTCATTTTTTACTTTATGAGAGGTAAAACTGGCAGATTTTTAAAAGCATATCACTTCAAAACTTTAAAGTATTTTCTTTGCCAAAAACCTCATAAAGTGTTAATTCTGTTCTAATTTTCTGTGTTCAGATGATTTGCATACATATATAAACCCTTTATCCATTTGGGACTTCTATGGGTATGTAGATGAGAAGGAATTATTGAAATTTTCATTCCCTCAAAGATTAGCTAATTTTCAAATAGCACTTATACAATACTCCCTCCCCTCCAATTATAGCCTGGTACTCGGCTATTGCATGTGTGTGTGTTCATACAGGTTTCCCCCTCAGTCTTATCAATCCACCTGTCTCATTTTATGCATCACTGTGCTGCATTAATTTCTGCAGCTACATAATATCTTTTATATCCATAAGAGCAAGCATCCCCTAATTCTTTTTACTATGTGCTATTCGTATGTCAAAATACATTTTACAAAAAATTTACATTGCTCCATGGTATTTCCTTTTGAAGATTTATAATTAGATCAAATGTGATCTAATTATAATTAGATAATTACCTAATTATAATTTGTGGACAATAGCTGTATTAAGCATATGTGGCTCTTTTTTGGATGCACTGAAATTTTGTACTAAGGTAACTTCTTAGAGGTCAAAGCAAAGAGTTGTGACCTTATTCCTCCTGAGAAGAGCTTTGTTTGGAGAGTGCCCTCTAAACAAGGTTCTTGTCCATCAAATATCCATGTTTGAGAATGATGAAGAAACTCTCAAGATTTTACTCTTAACTTCCTGAAAGTGACATGGAAGCAAATAGAGCGATAAGAAATTAATGACCAGCGTTGGATTTGGACTCCACCTGAAGACAAAGCAAGGAATGCCACATTGAGCTTCAGTGCCTGCTCTTGCCCCACAAACAAGCAAGGGACTGAACTGGTGATACGGGGTGGTCAAGTTGAGGTTCCAGCTTTGCTTCTTCCTCAGTTCAAATATTATTGCTTTTAAATGTCAGCATTCTGGCATTGTAAGCATGCATGCTTATTAAACATCCCTTTCCCATGACATTTCAGGCAGATACCTTGAAACATGATACACGTATATTTAAATGTTAATCACAACTCTAGGCACCAAGATGCTTCTGTTAGAGCTAAATTATTTGTAAGAACAGAAGTAACTTTAACTGAGCTACTATACATATGGCATCAGGTACTTTAAATATGGTGCCATATCTGATCCCCACCTACACTCTAGGAGGGAGGGATATTTCCCAATCCTGTTTGCAGGTCAGGGAATTAAGCTATTGAAGTCTTTGTAGGATATTTAAGTCTTTTCCCTGACCACTAGCACCTTTGATATCTTGTTAATGTTCCAGAGAAATCTGTCTGCATACACATGTCTAAATCCTTCTGAGGACTGAGTACCAGTTTGCCTCTTCAAAAATGCCTCAGTCTGGGTGCTTCAGGTCTCACCAGTTAAAGGCACACACAAAATACAGCACTCTGTGTACCACATTAGATCCATTTCCTTAGAATTTAGGAGTCCTCTGAAGTCAAGGAGAAAATACCTTATCTCTGTGCTTAGTTAGACCCAGTGCCAACGAAGTGGAAGAGCACGTGACAAGTGACATGAAGAGAACGGTATCTTTACAGTGAGGAACTCCGCAGAGAGTGTTTCTTCTTCAAGGAACCATGCCCTTCAGGATGGGAATAATAAGGAAATTTGTTTTCCTTTTAGCTATCAAGGGTTTTGCTGGAAAATCCCCAGACTACACTCTCAACCCAGGGGAAGTGGCTTTTCCAAGATTCAATTTTTTTTTATCAGTTTGTTCTGTGAACATGTCCCCTTTCCATTTCTGAGAAAGTGGAAGGAAGCCAGAATTGTTAAATTGCTGGTTTTTTTTTTTTTTTTATCTCCTTTGCACCTTCTCAGGTTATAGCTGCTCAATGTTTTGTTTGATCCAAATTGAGTGCCCCAGAGAATGGATGGGTGACTCGTCCCTTAGCAGGTCTTCCCAAAATCTCATTTCTCTTGATTCTGCTTGAGAGACGAGCAAGAGATCAAGCCTTTCAAGGTTACACCCTCTAATGAGGGCCTGGAGTAACAAGACCAGGGTAAGGGATTTGATGTCAGGAGCTATCAACATCCAATCAGTACAAAATTATTTTCTGGCTACAGCTGACCATGCACTTTCCTTTGCAGCTGCAACTTCATTAAATGGAGGACTGAATTTCCAACAAGAAAAGGTCAACATTTCCATTTGGGCATTCAAACATCTCCAGGATAGGTTTGAGGCTTTAGTGTACTATTGATTCAGCTATCCCCATGCTGAGTGCAGAACTTCGCCCAGAATAGATGGCCTGTGTCAATCAGAGCTCACCAGTGGGGCTATTTATTTTCAGCTTGATTCGTAGGGCTATGAAATGGCGAAGCTGAAGGAGACAAAGGAAATTCTTCTTTAGTATAAATTTGTAAATAAAGCTTTCACAACCCATGCATTATGGAAGCTGGAATTTATTAAAAGCTTTGGAATAGCAATATTTCCATGCTCTCATTTTACCTGGGTTTACTAAACACTCGCTGAACATAAAATCACTAAAGTAGAGACCTCCAGAGGAGACACAGGCTCTTTCAAAAAAATTGCAATTAAATGTCAAGTGACATAAAAATATAAAGCTCTGTTGATCAAAACTGGGATTGTTTATTTAGAATGTAACAGAGATTATATCCTTTACACATGCTGAGCTAAAGGACCAGGACAGGGGTAAGATCTGAAAGGAATAATCCATCCAGGTCATAAGTTAGTCCAAGTTATCAATAATCACATCAACTTCACAAATGTTATCCTTTTTGTACATTTTATGTCATGATAATGCTTTTATTTGCAAAGTCTAGTTTTATATTATGTACTTAAACTTTCCTCTAGGGTATAAGCTACAGTGCAGGTTTACTCTTCAGGTTTTTATGAACGCTGTATTATCAGGTTGGGTTTTCCTTCATGTTTCCTCTTCAGCCTCACAAAATGGGCTTTGCTCCCAGATGGATCACATCCTCTTCCCATGCTCACTTAAAAGGTGCTGGACTTTCTGCTCTTTCAAAAGAGTCTTTGCTTCCAAATTTGCCTTCAGGTTTCTGTCCCTAGATGACTGGATTTAATTCCGAACATATTTAATGACAGGGAATGTATCAAATGTATCATTTCATGAAATGCCTCAACCACATATAGTCGTATCATCGACTAAAAGCCACGTATAGACTTTTTAACGTTTTCACTTTGCTTTGTAAGTATGACCAGATTTCTCATACCTCTTTGTATCCAGCATTCTGACTCATCGATTTTATAGGTTTTATGTTTTCCTTTTCTTTTTTTTTTTTTTAGAAGGTATGAGGGGTCATTTTTTCCCTCTTTAAACTTCCTAGTTCTTGTATTCTTTGAACTTTTCCTGGTGGACAGCTGAGTTCTGCCTTTCCTGACTCAGGATTTAATACCTACGTCTGGCGTGTATTATATATAAATTCTCTGTACATGAAAAATGCATGAATATGTAGTGAATCTATAAATTAGCTCTGAGAAAACACTAAGTCTACACAGGTGAAAATCCTGTAGCAGTAGGAGAAGAAAAATCTGAGTGGAGTAACTCCTTTGCCCCCTTGGCTTGGCCATGTGAGGTGGATTACAGCGGCAGCAACTCCTTCCATCTCATGTGGGACAGGACTAATAACCCCAGAAGCTCTTTCTGGGAAGTCTCCATGGTGGCAACCCAGGAGCAAATCCATGGCCTTTTCTGTATCCCTTCATGTTGTTGGCCTTTATCCACTGTTGAGTGACTCTTCCAACCCCCCTTTGCCTCTAGGGGTGCCGAGGTGGGGACTCCATGCGTTATCATGTGTCTCTTCCATTCAGCCCTCCTTTCTTCCAGCGCTGGAATAGGCTTTTCCTCTGAGATCTCGGGAGGGCCGGACAGAGGAAGCAGCAACGCGTGCAAGAAGTATGCTACAGATCCCATCACACCAAAAGGAAATACAGCCTGGGTGGGACACAGGCCACAGTGCCTTGGCACCACAGAAACAAGCCAGGTTCCTTAACTTGGTTCTTTCTTACCCACTATGACTTCTTCCTAGGATAATTGACAGCTGGGGTATCACTTCCCTCTCCCTGGCCCTCAGTACCACCTATAGGGGAGTGATTTGGCTGTGACCCTGCCCTGGACCCTGTCACAATACACTGGCATCACACATTCGTCCAAGTACAAATGGCTCTGTCTTCCATACCCAATGCTGGGGGGATAAGTTTATTTCCGGTGGTGCAGCTGCCCCACTGGTCTCTACTTTTTCCTCGTTTGTCACTGCAGAATATTTTTAAGTTAATATTTTTCATCATGACCGAAGACAAAGCAAAGCTTGCACAGTAAATTGAATTCTTAACTTTTTATCTTCCCTCAAAATGCTCCCAACTCACCTTTCTCTTGGCACTTTTCTTCTCCTATGCCTCTGACCTTTGCACAAACACATCAAATTCAGCAGACATCATCCTAGTACCTGTGCTGAGCCTGGGCATGAGCAACTTCTATGGTCAAAACTAACTCGAACAAGAGAGCTCAGAGGAAAGGTCCTGGGGGGATGGCTGTGAGGAATTCCAATTTCTTATTTTAAAGGGAAGAATGTGAGGAGGCTTCAAGGAGGCAGTCTTCAAAGTTGGAAAGGTGGTAACTTGATAACAAGCACCCATTTATTATTCAAGTGTATGCCAGGAATGTTCTCTAATTGTACATCATTGATGAAATTTTATTTTGTTTCATGTCTGAGGTGATACACTGCAGCTCATTTCATTAATTCTTACCTAGAGTCTCTGGTGTCCTCTCTTTCATGTCTTTGTATTTATCTTTCTAAGAACTCTCATTCTCTGCATGGGAATGTAAATTGATGCACAAGCCTTGCAAAGCAATTTAGCATTAATGGATTGGGAGTCTTAAAAATGTTCACACAAAGTTATTATGATCCAGCAATTCCACTTCCAGAAATCTATCCAAATGAAATAAGCCAAAACATTGGGGAAAATAAATATGCATAAATATATTTGCAGAAATATGTTTATCATACCATATTTTCCCATTTTGTTTATAAGATAAAAATAAAGAGATAATAAAAGAAATTATTAAATGATAACATCTACATGATGAACTGTTATGCAGCCATTAAAAGGGTGCTTATGGAAAATTAGTAACATAAAAATGCATATGATATATTATTAGGGGAAAGATGCAAGGTGCAAAATTGTGCAGAGAATGTGATCATAGTCATGTAGAGCTTGCATATAAAATAGGCCAGAGGAAAAAGAAATACACAGGGAAGAATGAGGAGGAAATATGAATGGCAGGATTGTGGGGTATATTTTCACCAGTTTTTCTAATGAACTGAATATTCTAGGCAGTTCTGAATGGGCACATTTTTCTTTAACATATAATATCTGCAGTATATTTTTTCAAAGTATATTTTCATCAAGCTCCTCTTCTTTCATGCCAGGTGATATTTTGTACAGACCCAGACAGCTCAGATGTCTCCACTGGCTTCTCTTCATTATCGGATTTGAGACTCATAGATTTCTCATGTTCAAAGCTTCTCAGCGCACACAACCAACACCTGACACAGAGGCTGATTCTCTTCCTCCTTCTTCAACATCACTGCCACCCAGGCCACCCACAGAGCGCAGGGTCTGGCTACTGTAATGTGCAATAAACATACATGTTTCTGTAACTTGTGTGGTGCTCCCGAGCTGCATACACTAAAAATAAATTTCTGGTTTATTAAATACAAACTTTATTCTTAGTTCTCCTGCTCCTCCCATCTACAGCGCCTCTCTCTTTTGCATGCCACATGACTTGGAGGCCCAGAAGTCCCAATGTCTTGTTTTTATAAAAGGCATCTAAGCTCTGTATTATAAACCTCCTGCTATCCCATGAAATCCTGGTGTAAGATTCCTGTAAACTCCTGCAACACATACTTAGCAATGTCCATGGATCCTTCCCATCTCAGATGGCCTTCTCGTCACATATTAGGATCACTGATACCCCAAGTCTGTTACTACCTGCCTGCCTCCTGCAACTCTAATCACCCAGCGCGACACTTCGTGCAGGTAATTCAATGAGATTGTCCATGAGCCTCCACTATGGATTGAGCTGCTGCTAAAACACGGATAATATGCTGTTGGTCTGTTACCTCATTCTCTCATCTTCATCTCCGATGAAAGAACCCCAGCATCTACCATTTCATATTACACCATTAATAACAGACATAGAGTGAGTACATGCCTCATAAAGGGTTCAGTGACAACTTCATGGAGAAATCAAAGGTAAAACACACACAGGCACACACGTCCTTTCTCTCAAAGACTGCATAGTCTCACAAGGAAAATACAGAGGTTTGGTTACCACCTAAACCACAAGCACAGCGTGTTAAATGGCACCGAGGAAAGAAGGAAGGGCATTTATGTTCAATAATGCGCTGTTATGGTGAATGTACAAACCTGCTATGGAGTAATAAACACAAAGATTTAAAGAACTTGATAAATGCTTCCAACTGTACTTATTTTCTCAAAAGTCTCAGAAGGACAAGTGAAAGCTGTTGGAGAGGGAGGAATTTGGAACAAAGGTTCAGAAATATAAACTTAAAGAGCAGACATTTACACAGATTAAATAAAAATGAGGTGCACAAACAGAGGTCACGTAAGGAAAAACAAAGCATTGTTTCATTCCTGACTCACTGTATCCTAAACTTGTTAAAGGAACAAAGTAACTTCACGGCTTCAAAATATTGGAAAACAGCCACTGGACCAGGTCTGAGGAGATCCTCTAAGAAGTGGTAGGGACCTCCACTCACCCTGTCCATGGGGTAGGTTGTAGGTTTACTAAGCTACATCATAGAAAAGCATGACTCAGTGCATCATGAGAGGCAAAGGCATATTAGACAGAGGTAAAGAAGTACACAGACGTGAGTGTGGTGCTTTTAGAGTGAGATGTACTGTGAGCCAGGGCTGGGGGGATTTACATGGTCAGAATATTTATGCTATGCATTCCCAGTGCTTGTCTGGTTACCCAGTTGATGAGCTAGGGTAGTGGGCAAACCATTTCCTCATGCTTGAAATTCAGAGGTCTTCTGCCCATGTAATAGTGCTGTTTCTCTGAGGGTGGAAGTGGGTGGGAAGAAAAATCTCAATTTATTTTAATCCTGAGAAGCATAGGCCCAATACATAGTGAGTTTCCAACAAGAGAGAAAATGCACTGTACCTTGAGAAACTTTGTTTCTGGAAGCTGCAATTTTCTACTTAAAATTACAATTTTATAATTACAATTTTTCTTGTCCCCTTTTGACCTATTTGTGTTTCTTTTATCTACTGCATAAAGACTCCAGCAGATACTTTGCCCAGCAAAAGAAAAAAATTTAACAGATGAAAATTGTAAACAAAACCATTATTTTAAGTGTTTGGGAAATGTCAAAAGGCCATAGTGAAATAAATATTTGTTCCACAAAATGTAGTAAATTTTTATAAGAAAAATGAGTCAGCGGCAGATAAGCCATAACCTGCTTTCAGGTGGTATATGAAAGAAGATAGAGGCCCCACAATCCACATTTCATGGCCTGGTGTCAAGGTTCACTTCGTGGGAGTAGGCTGCCTGTTTTTCATACCCTCTCCCTCCACAGGCTCATGATGCAAAGTTTTATCCCAGTCAATAATAGAGAGGTATTTCCTTCCTTCCTTCCTTTCTCTCTCTCTTTCTTTCTTCTTTCTTCTTCCTTCCTTCCTTCCTTCTTTTCTTCCTTTTCTTTCTCTTTCTTTCTCTCTCTCTCTCTCTCTCTCTCTCTCTCTCTCTCTCTCTCTCTCTCTCTTTCTTTCTTGCTTTTCTTCCTTCCTTCCCCCTTCCTTCATTCTCTCTTCCTTCCCTCCCTCCCTTCCTTCCTTCGGTCCTTAGTTCTTTCTTTTCATTCTTTTTTTCTACTGCTGTTGTGTACTGACCACCAGGGTCTTCACACTGAGCTACATTACCGGAATTTTCACTTTTTAAAAAATCTGAGACAAGGTCTCACCAGGTTGTTAAATGTCTTAGTCTGGGTTCAGTCTTATGATTCTCCAGCCTCAAACTCCTTAAGGGGTGGGACTACAGGCACACACCACTGTACATGGTTGCATGGATCTTTTTATATTCAGTCCTTCATTCTTGGTAGGGAGTTTGTATTTTAGGTAGGATAAGTCATGAAAGCTAAGGTCCCCTCCACCTCACACTACCTCCCAATATACTCATAGGGCCTAAGATCCATTCTGGGAGAGTAACAGCTGAGAGGAACAAAACCTTGTACCTACACAGGACCCATTTATGGAAAGTCTGTGTCCACCTCAGAAAAATAGATCCTACACTGGGTAAGGAGCAACATTTGGGAAGGTTTGGCAGCAACCTTTATTTGAACAACTTTATTTGCACTGGTAGATCTGACCGGGATCGCTCTCAAAAGAAGTTAGGTGCTGAAGGCTCAGGGAGGGAAGTTTCTAAGGGGTTGCAGAGTAGAATAGAAATACAAAGCAGAGTGACTGTAAATCTGGAGCTGGTCCATACAATATGTATCATAATGACAGACATGCATCATAGTGACAAGCTATTTCTGGGAAACAGAAGTTATAGGAACTAAAGAAAACTGGAGGGAGGATACCTGGGCAACAGTAACTACCAGAAACTAAAGTATGGCTGGCTGGGCAGGGGGAATTTTATGCTATGGTTCCACTGTAGTGCTGCTATGGTTTACTTCTAAAACATCCCTCAGGTCTCATGTGTTTGGAAGGTGGTTGAATCATCAGGGCATTGTTCTCATCACTGGCTTCATCTACTGAGTTCAGTGATATTAGAAATTGAGACCTGGTTGGGTCAATCATTGCATGATCTGATAGGGTATGTTCTTGTCCATGATTTCTTCCGTTTCACTGCTTTGTAGTTTCCATGAAATCAAAAGTTTTCCACTGCTATACTATTCTGAGTCAGGAGATTAGGGTGTGGCAGACTGGCTGGGGAAGTGGGTATGATCTGATAATTGCAAAGTCCCAGGATGCATGGGCAGAACATTTCCCAAAGCCCTGCACATGGAACCAATCAGAGAAGACCATCTTCAGCTCTTCTCAAGAGAACTCAAGCAGGTTTTTGATAGGATAGTATAGACCTGACATTAGCCTGAGGAGTAGGAGATGGAAAAAGGCAGCTGCCACTGAGCTCAAGTTCACTGCTCTTTCATGATGGTATGATCTCACCCTGTAGAGTGTGTCTTTTTCCTGCATTTACTTGGCTCAAGCTCAGCCTGCAGAGTCTGTTTCTTTCTCTGCTTTTAAGAAATAGAAACCTCTAGAAAGAGACTCCAGTACCTCAAACCCAGTAACACTTTGACAATGTGTTTTCTTCCCTGGAGCCAGAGGACCAGAATAGACTGAAAAAGTGAGACATGATAAAATTCTCCTTCTTTTAATTGTGGGAGCTGGGTATTTTATCCTAGTGCCAGGAAAGTGAGTAATTTAGAAATTGGTACCAAAGAAGTAGGGTAAAGCTTGTGACTGTATCTCATTTTGTGGTTCAGAAATCTTTAAAATTGTTTTGTGGGAACAGTTTGGAAACTTTTGAAGACAATGGGCTACTGAATCCCTGGAATGCTGCAAGCCCAGGTTAATGTGTGATTTTGATTGAAGCTCAAAAAATCAGAATGCTGATAGTTTATTTTTTTTTTTTATTTTTTTTTTTTTTTAGTTTAAAAACCAGTGTAGTTAGTTTTGACTAGGCATGTAGCTAGAGAAATGGCTTTGTGGTAGAATAGGTTGGTCAGCCTCACCGAGAAGAATTAAAATGAAAACAGGACATAAAATTAGGACTTTAACCAGGAAAGGTGTTCCAAGGACAACATGGAATGCAACTTCTCCTTACATTGAGCAGTAAGTTTCTGGGAAAGTAAAAATTGAGAACAACTGATTGCTTTCAGAGTCAGTGTTTGTTTGTTCACTTGCTTGCTTGATTTTGACATAGTTTTACTCTGTAATTCATACTGGCCTTAAACTTTCTATATAGCTCAGGCTGGCCTCTTGGTGATCGTTCTTCTTCAGGCTCCTGAGTCCTAGAATTACAGGCATGTGCCACCATGCTTGGCCAAGTAACTGGTTTAGAAAACCTGTGTTACAACTGGTCATTTTAAACCACATAATGTCCTGTGATTGGTGCCACTAAACAAATTTCTGTATTCTACTTATCCATAAGGGAGGTCTTGACCAAGGAGCCACATGGCACATCGCTTCTTTGGACCCTCCCAGCTACTAGAAGCCTTTATTTTTCTCTTCTTTTTATATTTGCAATAAATACTTCCCCATTAACCCTCTTCTTCTGTCTATAATTTCATTCTTCAAATTCATGAGACACTGGGCTTGCTTTGTAATTGTGGTTATTGTTGTAACTGTTTCAATAGGAAAGCAGACTGGAAAAGTGAGATTTTAGGAGGTTTCATTTGGGAACAAAGATATTTGTAGTTAGACAACAGAACATCTGTGTTATACTCTGGCAAGAAATTTCTCTATATTTTACTCATCCTCGAACTGAAGGAAACTTAGATTAAGTGCAGTGGACTAATTCATCTGGTGGAAGAAATCTAAAAATAGCCCAAATTCAGTCTGTGGCAGGGAATTATCGACTGCTCTTAGGTAGATTTAAAATGAGATTCAATACCAAAGAGCAGAGTTGAAAATATTTTCCTGGTCGTCGCAAATAAGGCCTCCTTAATGTTAGGCCAAAGAGAACTTGATTATCAAAAATTTAGCAATGAAACAAATCCACGTGTTTTGCATTAGAATAATAAGTAATATGGATTGAAGGGCTCTCAAGAGTTAGCAAGATCCCACCCATCATATGTTCAAAGGTACACATTGTAAACTTTTCATTTGAGAAGAGAGCCCTTAAGTCCCTCCTCCATGAGGTTTGTCTAAGAAGTTATTTCCTCAGGATTCATTTTCACTATTCACAGCCACACAAACCCTCAGACCTTATGGCAGTCTTGGTCCCAGGGGACCCAGGTGGTGGCAGACTTTGGCATCATCTATATGGTGCTAGTTTTACAGGCATACAAAGTCCAAAGGCACAGAGGAATGGTGGCTCCCACGCAGAATTCAAAATAAGGCCTGAGGGGCCAGGCACTGTCCTTCTCAAAGGGCAGTGAAGCTGTGAGAGTGGAACCAAATGTGCAGATGAGATCCCAGTGATTTGGAGATGCTGAGAACTTGGAATATTTTCCAAAGAACTTCACAGACAGAAAACAGAGCCAACTCAAGAGAGAGGCCAGGCAGGCTGTATCCATCAAAACAAGAATAGTGCTGTGTAAGCCCTTCGGAGCTCATCTCAAAAAAATTCCCTTAATTGTTGGATTTGTAGAAACCAGATTCAATATTTGCCCTACTGGGTTTCGATCTTGCTTTGGTCCAATTGTTTTCTATCTCTCTATTTCTCCCCATTGAATTAAAATGATTACTTTGTGTCATTGTAGGTTGGAAGTATTTAACCTTTTTATTTTTGAAAGGAACATCCAGATAAGAGTTTTCCTTGAGTCTCAGAGTAGACTCTGGACTTGGACTTCTCAGTCCTGAAACTGTTAAGATTTTGGCAATTCTTAGAGAAGGGCTAAATCCATTTTCCATAATAAGATGCCCATGAGGCTTTTGGGGCCCAGGGTTGGAATGCTATGCTTTATATCTAAAATGTAACCTCAAAAGTTTTATATATTTGGAAGTTTATTGGGTCATTGAGGCACTGTATTCATCAGCGAGTTGATTCATTGCCGGGTTCATTGCTGTTAGGGCATGGTTGGATATGGTTCACTGGATACAGGACCTTGAAGGGTGTAATCTTGTCCATGGCTCCTTCATTCTCTCTGTCTCCCTCTGCTTTCTGGCTGCCATCACGTGAGCACCTCTCCTCTGCCATGCCCTACTCTCATGTCATTTCTGCCTTGGAGCCATTCTACCAAGTGTGGAGTTTAACAATGAGCTAAAGTGAACTTCTTCCTAAGTTACAAGCGTTGAGCATTTTGTCCCAATGCTAGGAAAATCATTAATACAGGGGATAAAGAACTGTAGCCCAGGGCTCAAGGCAAGTCTTGTGGACAAAGACATTCCACTCTACTTCAGGAAACTGATTTTATTTGTGGTTTTTTTTGTGTGTGTGTGTGTGTGTGGTACCGGGGATCGAACTCAGGACCTTGCACTTGCCAGGCAAGCGCTTATTCAACTGAGCTATATCCCCAGGCCCGAAACTGATTTTATTTGAACTCAATGTAACAAACTCTAAGCCTATGGATGTTGAAGAAAATAATGAAGACTAAGAGACAAGGTTAATAGTTCTATACTACAAGTAAAGTGACAAGAGTTGATAGAAATTTAATAGAATCAAAGAAATGATGAAATGAGAAAAACTCTGCTGAGATTATAAACAATTCTGAGGATCAGAAAGTTGGTCACATGTGCTAGGTTAAATTTACTCAGGAGCTACCAGAGAAAGTTACTGAGCCTAGGAATTTCCAAGCCACACATTACTGAATGTGTTTTCCATGCTACCTTTGCTGAGGTGCTGATTATTTCCAGGGAGAGGCAACTCTGCGGAAACTAGGCTTATAAAGAAAACATTACTTGCTCCAGTCAGTTTAGAAGGTTGTGTCGGTTTCTGTACCCTTTCAGAAATTAGAAAGAATCTCCCATCTGCTCTTTGCTGGCTGGATGGGAAGCAAAATAACGTTTCAACATGTGATAGTCTCCAACTCACGCACAGGTCTAATGGGAAAATGTAACAAAGAACTGGGATGAAAATCTTAAGTGTGTCCTCTGATCAATAGGTAGCCTAGATTTACCCATCCTTTAGCTGCCATGCTAAAAGGAACATCACTGGTGGTACACTACCAGGAATACAGACTTCACAGAATTGTTTCAGCCATGTCACAAAAGCATCGCCACTCAGGCACATGACAAATATCAGTAAATCTCTGACAGGTCAGTGTCTTAATCCACTATGTTATCTAATAGTGTCGTTTGCAATAAAATATATGTGAAATGTAAGAAACCATTATATTCGTACGATGTTATCTAAAGTGTTCCCTTTTTGACAAAAAAAGAGACATGTAATCAATTCTTCTATACAACCACATGTTGAGTCAATTTACATGAAATTATCAGGTTGGAAAATCCATAAAGAACAAATATGGTTGCCAAGGGCCGGTGTGGGGTCAGAGGCAGGGCACGATTTGTGCTAATTAGAAGAAAAATATTCCCAAACTAAATGGTGCTGATAGTCATAGAAACTTGCAAATATATTTTTAAGAGGTATTACATTGTAAAGTTGAAATAGATACACTGCATAACTAAAGTTTATTTTAAAAAGCTGCTGCAACTTATACTAGTTGCATTATAAGGTAGCTGCAGGATTTGCTGGTATAAGGATAAGAATTGGTTTCAGGGAACATAAGTAAAGATGAAATCAAGCCCATCTGTGTAAAAATCTTTTGTCAGAACCAAAATCTTATTCAGGAATTGGGGAAAACATTCCAGGCTAAGAGATCTACATATTCAAAGACATTAAGATGCAAAAATTAGAGTCTAGCCTGTGCTTAAGAATTCTAAAGGATAGAGTTTTCTTGGTGCCGATTGGAAAAGAGGTTGTATGAAAGTGATTCAAAATCACGAGAAGTATACAATACCCTGGTAACTGGTTTGCATCTCATTCCATGTGCTATGTACAATTGTCAGGAGCATTACAAGGGCAACCAGGATTAAATTTGAATTCGAGAAATGTTTTTCTGGCAATATTGTGAGAAAAGGATTAACTAGAGTCACACAGATAGTTGAGGATGATGTTTTAAAAAAATCTCCTCACCTAAAATGATTGGCAGTTGTTATGGAGAAAAATTAAGAGACACTACAAAGGTAAAACAAATATTTTGATGAGAACTGCATATGAGAGAGAAATAGCAGAGTGTCCAGGTAACAAAAATTCGTCTTAAATATGACCCAGACTGAGACTCCAGGTAAAATTTAGAGCAGAACAATAAAAGTCACAATATGGAGTAACCCAAATTAATTAAAATGTAAGTCAGGTTCTTTCTGATATATTTTGCATGTAAATCACAGCAACACAGTATTATTTTTTTCTATAATATTTACAGAAGCTAACAAGGCAATCACTTCTCTCTTCAGATACTCTGAACATTTTCTCTCTTGTCCTACTCCAAGAATGTTATTTCTCTTCAGAACTCTATTCTCCCCTTTATTTTGCCAGCCAAGTAGCCCCAAAGACCCAGGATGGGCATGCAGGCTTTTCTTTGGTAGGTTACAGAAAAGAATCAGAATAGTCAAAGACAGAGTCTTTTCACTGGGGCAAACACTTGATCATTTATTTCATCACATGGGGTACTATATTTCAGACTTCAGTTCTAACCCTCCCCGGAACTATTTACTGTTGACAAGGCTCACAAATTTCACCTTTTTTTTTTTTTCCACAAAGCACACACAGTAGCCCTACTAGAATGATGCTTTTGCTTATTTTCAGGAAAAGTAGCAACTAACAATACAAGAACACCTTGTAATAATACAAGAACACTTGGAACCTGTTAGAAAGCTTTCTTGTCTGCCCACATTAAGAACTCTTTTCTAGCAAAGAACATTTGGGGACAGTCTAGCACCCTGGAGCGGGATTGCACAAATGGATAAATATATTTTATCAGCTATATCAGCATAGTTTTCTGTACCACCCCAAATGTCACATGGAACTAAGAGTGATGAATAGATAGATTTTTTTAAAAGTTCCCTCTCACACTTAGACTGCAGGTGACTTCCCAATAACCCTAGCCTTGGCACCAATATTTTCAGCTGCCACTTCCCCAGCTTGAACATTTTGAGCAAATTTCTCCTCAGGAACTACTGGTCTATCTGTTGCTTAGGCTACGAAGCAGATGGAGTGCAGTTTATAGTTCAATCAGGAATCCAAATTAAAGTCATTGGCTTGTTTTTAATGGGATTAATGGGACCTGAGCAATACATCCTGGCAGCTTGAAAAGCTGCCTGTTGTTGGCAGCAGGCCCATGCGGTGTTAAGTACACATAGGTATGCCAAGTGGCTAGGTCCACACCTTCTGGAGTGCCACAGCCACACCAGGGAGACCGTTGGAAAGATGGTGTGAGAAGGGATGCTCTTGTTGACTAATGCTGAAATATTTCGTGACTTAATACATTTTTTCCATTTATTTTATGGAGGTAAATGTTCGGCAGATATATTCATATATATGTGTGTATATATATGTGTGTGTATATATAAATGTGTGTGTGTGTGTGTGTGTGTGTGTGTGTGTGTATATATATATATATATATATATATATATATAATGGAGGCTGAACTCAAGCTTTTGCTGTGAAATACATTTCCAGACTTTTTATTATTTTTTTTTAGGACAGGATCTTTCTAAATCACTATGTTGCACTCACTGGGATGAAACTTGTAATTCTCCTGCCTCAGGCTCCCAGCCATATGCATGGGAAACCATAGCTAATATTCATAAATTTAAGTACACAGTTCTACTAATTTTGACAAATATAAATAATCACATGACACCCCCTAATCAACACAAGGGAGAAAACTCTTCTCTATACCTATGGGCTGAAGTAATTCCTTTGCCTTTAAACCTAAGCAAACACTGGTCTGGTAGTTGTTTTTTTTGAAAGAAGGTCATACAATGGGATGTATATTACTATATTTTGGAACTGAAATTTCTCCTGAAGGCCTGTGTGTTAGTGGCTTGGTCTCTATCTTGGTGTTATTGAGAGAGCATACAACACTTAAGAGTTGGGGACTAGTGGGAGTTCTTCCCATTTTGCGGGCTGTGTCTTTGAAGGGAACGAGAGGCCCCATCTTTATTTTTCATGCCCATACTTGAAGCAACTGATTTTGCTCTACTACATACTTCTGCCATGCTGTACTGAGTCATCATAAACCCAAAGAAACAGAGACAAGAGAGCATTGACTCAAAGATCACAAAATCAACCTTTTCTCTTTATAACAGCTTTTTCTTGGGTATTTGTTTCAGAGAATGGAAATTTGATTAACACAGAGGCAGTATGCAGGATTGAGGGTGGCTTATTTTGCTGAGCAGAAAAGTTTGAAACTCATCTATTTAGTTATGTGTGACAATACTTCATCCCTCTCAGTGTACCATAATTATATGTTTTCTGGCTCATATACATCAATCTGTTCAAAGATTTTAGTGATTATGAATAAAGCTAATATAACAATTATACAGATAGTTCTATGTGAATATGTTTTTAATTAATTTTAATAAATATCTCAAAGCAGATATTTATAACTTAATGAAAACATTGCCAAAGACTTTACAAATTTGTTGTAGTATATTGCACACTATTAACAATATATGAGCATTCTAGTTGCTCCATGCTCTTACCAACACTTGCTGATTTTTGCTTAGTTTTTTATGGTACCTGCTTTAAAAAGAAGGAGGTGGATTTCATTGCTTTTCCCTAATGACTAATTTTATTAACCACATTTTCATGTGTTTATTTGCTATCTACATATTTTTTCTAGTGATACAGACATTCACTTGTATTCAGTTTTTTAAATAACATATTCTAGTTGTTTTGATTCCTTTTGTTTTTGTTTTATTTTTCTTTGTGGTGCTAGAGATAAAACCCAGAACTTTATACATAAGGGGTAGTCACTCCACCACTAAGCTATAGTCCCAGTCCCAGGTTTTTAAATTAGAGAAATTTAAAATTGTTTAGAACTTATGAATGAAAGACCAGCACTAAATATGTGAATAAGAATATTTTTAAGGTCTATATCTTGTCTTTTCATTTTTTAAAACATTTTCTCATAGAAGTTCTAAATTTTTTTAGGAGTTATAATTTTGATGGACTACAATTGATTAAATGTTTCCCTTTATGAATTAAGCTAAAAATGTTTAAAGAAGAAAATTTAAATCCAAATTACATTGATTTTGCCCATAAGGTCTAGACTTAGAAAAACAATATACCACATTCAAAAGACTGAAACTGAATCCTTATTTTGTGCTACACACAAAGATTAACACAAAATCACTTAAACACACACACACACACACACACATATAAAATTTAGAAGATAACACAGAAGAAGGCGCCTTGATATTGACCTTTACAGTGACTTCTTTGGAAATTATGCCAACAGTTCAAACAAGAAAAAGAAAAAGAAAAAAGTAGGAAGATCAATCTAAAACATTTCCCACAACAAAGAAATAATAAAACAAAATGATAATCTATATTTTGGCAAAAATATTTATCAAACTGATACAGTCATAAACGTGCTGAGGTTAATATACACAATATATAAGAACTTTCACAACTCAGTAGTAATGAAATAAACAAACCAATCTTTGTTGTTTGCTTGCTTGCTTGCTTTTTCCCTTCCTTCCTTCTTTCCCTCCTTCCCTCATTCCCTCCTTTCCTCGGTCCTTCCTTCCTTCCTTCCTTCCTTCCTTCCTTCCTTCCTTCCTTCCTCCCTCCCTCCCTCCCTCCCTTCCTTCCTTTCTGTGTGTGCATGTGTGTGTGGATGTGGTACCAGGGACAGACTCCAGAGCCTTCATACTGAGCTACACCCCCCAGCCTATCTTCTATGTCTTTTATTTTGTAAAATGGTCTTGTTGAATCGCTGTGTACTTAAGTAGTTATACTCATACTTTTGGAGTTACTCTTATACTGTTGGGGTTTATTTTTAATCATTAACCATTTGTGTATTAGTACATGGTTCATTTATATGAGCCATTATAATGTCAAAGATGTGCGCCTTTTTCCTGCTCTATCTCCTGCGATATTTCTTTTCCTTTTCTTTTGCCTTTCTCGTCCAGCTGCTTTTACTCTTACTGCTCCTGTGATTTAAATACTCATGCACCACATATCTGCATGATCAGCCACTCACTCTTCTAAAGGCCATTATTCAAATACCCTCTTCTAAGCAAGTGTTTCACTGGGTAAACCATATAAAATATACACAACTTCTCTCAATCTGACAGTCATTCTCCATGCTTTAATTTTATAATACTACCTACCTCTGTATAACTGGATATACTTTTTAACCATTACTGTGCACTTGGGTATATATAACATGTCCATATATTTTCTTAAATGATTCGTCATAAAGAAGAGGTTTATCATTTCCCCCCTCCCTCAGGAGATAATATTGCAGAATATTTTTGTTAAATAGCAGTGGAGTTGAATGTTCTTATATTTTTCTATCTCATTCTCTTCTGTAATAAAAGTCTACCAGAGTATTTGGAATTTTTAACTTCAAGGGCATTTTCCCTGCAGGAAGTACACGTAGTCTGAATTCAGGTAACTTTCCAGAGATTCCATGAAAGATTAAATTCATATCAAGAGATAGTAAGAGTGTGCAGGAAGACATTTGACACTCCATTTCCACTCTCTGGTAAGACAAAGGCATGACGTCCATTCCTCAGAGCAGATCCGTGGTGGACTCTGGTAGGTCTGAGTCCAGTACTGGGCCTGTGCTGCAAAGGGAAAAGTTGGGAAGCTCTCAAGAGAGGACCCTGTGTCTGCTGACAGCTGACTCCAAAGGACACTCTTGCTTGCAGTTGTAGCAGGGCTGCTTGAAGACCTGAAGGGAATATTTTAATGGAATACTAAAGCAGGGGTTCTTGTGATTATTTCTAAATACAAAAAAAAAGTATGAACTCAGGGGTTGGGGATATAGCTCAGTGGAGTAAGCGCTTGCCTGGCAAGCGCAGGGTCCTGAGTTCGATCCCCAGTACCGCAAAAAAAAAAAAAAAAAAGTATGAACTCAAATAAGAACTTCATGTTTTCTAAAATGAGTTGATAAATACATAATTTATTTTTCAATTATGAAACATAAAGACAAATGAAACAAATGTAGAGCTTTCTCAGGTTCCCAATAGTTTGAAGAGTGTGCAGAAAGACTCTAAGACATTGGGAAATTCAGAATCATTGAGCTTTCTGATTGGATAAAAACCTGAAAAGGAGTACCAAAAGAAGGGTGATGTAAGTGTAAAGGAGGAAATAAAGATACAAGATAGCAAGGAAATAGAAAATAATAAAGTCAGTCAAGGCAAATTTTGCTTATTAAGAAAGGTAATAAAACAAATTGTAGACAAGCTGCTGAGAAAACAAAAATAAATAAGACTGCAAGTGAAATGACACAAAATAACAATATTAACAATAAAAGAATGGACGCAAGTCTTACAGATGTCCTATGTCCATTAAATGAGAAATGGGGAGATATTACAAACATGTTTATGCCATTAATGTACTAATATGGATGAAATGAAATCCTGAGCTGAAAGACATGGGCTATTAAAACTTTATCTGTAATATATAAGTAACCTGAACAGATTAACATTTAGTAAATACTCAAAATTATGGTAAAAACCTTCTCATCAAAGAACATCCAGGCCCAGGTGACTTCACTGGTGAATATTAACAGACAATTCAAGTGGAAAGAATACAAATTCTCCGGGGTCCCAGAAAGCACCAGAGGAAGGGGAACTTCTCAAGTTATTGTAAGAAGACAGAGTCTTCTAGATACTATATGAACACAAGATATTTTAAAAATGCAAAGAAGAGTCCAATGCACTTTGTTGATATCAATGCAAAGATCTTCAATGAAATGTAGCTAATCAAAATTGCAATACATAACATGAGCTACTATATATCCTAATCAAGTGGAATTTATCTCAAGAGTGAAAGTTTGGTTGAAATTTAAAAATTAAACAATGAAATGCTTGCAGTGTTTGACTTCAAAATGGGAGCCCAGGATGAGCTGTCTGGGACCCTGGACCTCTGACAGAATGGGAGCCCACAAATACACTGTCATTTATAGGGCCAATTAACTTTTTAGTAAAGGTGTCATAATAATTTAATACAAATGGTTTATTTTTAATAGAATCCTCCCTAAGGATAACTTCTGTGAGAATGACTACTAAGGATGATGTTTTCAATCCATGAAGCTGCATCAGTTGGATTCCTTATGAAAAGATTTGACCCTCCTGTCATACAGCACACAAAAATTAATTTGAAAAGGTTTAATATAAAACCAGCAATAGAAATCGAATGAGAAATTATTATAAGGGATCCAGTGACATAGTTTTTTAGTATGTATTAGTAAAAAGATGCAAATCTAATATCAAACATCAAACTGGAAAAGTGTTCTCAGCAACTGTTAAACATCATATTCATAATATTAACAAAGAAGAAAAGCTCCTAAATAGACAACAGACAACCACACCTCAGAAGAGGTCAGAGAACATTCCAAGGTAGTATTTCATAGAAGATGATTACGGAATATTAATAAATGTAAAAAATACTGGATTTAAATACAATTCCAATAAATAAAAAATTAGACTGTGAAATGATTAAAGCAGCAATGTTTTGACATATATAGTCATATGCATCGCTGATGAAAGTATAAATGGATAATTTTTCTAGAAATTGAAAATACGTATTTAAAATCTAAAAAAATGATGTGCACATGCTTTGATGCCAAATTCTGCTTCTCAGAATCTTAGTCATTGGAATCCATCCAAACAAAATAATCAGAGTGATACACATTGCTTTATGAACAGATATATTAATTTAAACATTATGTATAACACTATGAGGAAGCAGTCTATTTTCCATTATAATCATAACTGCTTTTTTCTATGTCTTTTGTAATTACAGGCTTTAGTTATATGTTTGTATCAATACTTAATTTCCCATCTGGACATCCTTATGAAACATAATTCATATGAAAGGAGAGACATGATTTGCTTTGCTAGTGCTGTTTTCCCTGGGCACCCACGAACACGCAGTTTGTCATATATTAGATATTTGTTTCACAAATATTCATACTTTAATGGTCAAATAAATAATGATTCATTCCATCATACTGGGACACAATTACTGTAAGGGTTAAAAACTCTTCCTTCTTATCAAACACTCACAAAGGTTGAATGTAATATATAATACAGAGAAAACATAAAACTGAATGAACAATATGAAACCCACATGCATTTCTTATTTTCAGAATGTATATATCACAGGGAAAAGGCTTAATGTGATTATTGTAAGTCAGTGATAGAATTAAAAGTTGCAAAGAGAAGTTTAATAGATTGGATAACTTCTCTGGGACTCATGAGATTAAGGTCTCCTTTCCCTTCTTTCTTAGAATGGGCACATCTCCTTTTCTAGCACACTGGGCAAAGTCTACGCACTCCTGAAAACCTACTCCACTGATGCTGCTGTGACTGAAATCCCTGGTAGTAGTCCACATGATGATTTATACAATCTGTAATGGACCATTGTAGAGAATGAAGGCAACACTCCTATAAACCACTCTAAAACCACAAAGAAACTGGGACTGTCTTAGGGACATGTGGGCACCGTGGGTATTGGTAATACCCATACCGTTGCATTGGTCCTGTGTGTCTCTAGTAAAATAAATAAACCAAAAAGCAATGTGATGGGATACTTGAATGTTCAGAAATTCGATCATCTCTTCAGAAAGATAGCTAAAGAAGTTGTGTTGAAACAGCCAGTGGCAACTTGAATATAATCTTTATTTATATTTGTACCCATAATGCTGAACAGTTTAAAGGAAAGTAACTATGAATGTTAAATTTGCCCAATATTCAGCGCAGATAGATTAATAATAAATTACCTACTTGATGGTATACAGCAGGAATCATGAAGGTGCTGAGCATTGCTAAATGTAAGGTAAGATATTTTATGTTTAAGATAGTAGCTAGCAGTATTTTAGTTCCCATTTTACAACTTGGTATGGGTTTAAGAGTCCATCATAGTTAAAACAAAAGTGTATCAAATTATTTACAAACTCACTTCCTAGCAAAAGGCGTGTACCCCTGTGGTACATTTGAGAGTGAAAGTGAAGATTTCTTTCACTTAAATAGTAGGAGGCTGAACAAAACTGTCCAGTGCACCCAGGTCCACTGTTGCTTCATGGACAGTCTTTTCTGCAGTACATTGGATGCCTCAGTGTTTTGATATTTTCGCTATTTGGGTGCTGGAAATACTAGAGAGAAAGCCCTCATCAGAAGTCAGTAACTGTTGCTCAATCTCAGCTTTTGAGTATCTGAAATCCCCGTGCTCTGTGTTTCAAAGGAAGAATGGTAGTATTGCCGTAAGTAGAAAACTTTCGCATCGCATGGGAGGTGACCGCACAGATCACTACATGGAAAGGAAACTACCACATTGAATTCTCTCTAGACACACTGGCTGCTGAAGAAAGTCTTTAACCATGAGGCCATATCTCTCTTTCAAATGGGAGGTTTCTCACATAGATATAAAACTTCTAATTGGGATTTGCTTCATCAGAAGAAGCAATAAATCATTTTACTCAATTTGTATCAATTTCTTTACCAACTTTTTTACCGCTCCCATGGGCTTGTAGTCTAGAAAGAAAATAGACTGGACATTAGCAGAGAAAGCGTTAAAAGGAGAATGGGAAAGCGATGTGTGCTCCATAGAGAAAGACAGAAGAGCAGTGAGGGGGTTGGGAGTCTGCTAGGATTGATGCTTGGAGAAAGAACTACAGCCGAACAAAGCAAATCGTGTACAGTTACCTTTATAATATCTGCTAGATATCATTTCTCTTTGCAAAATTTACTTTTATTCAGTGTCACCTAAAATAATTTCTTTCAACCATCAGAGAAGTAGAAATGAACACTTCAAGCTTGGAAAACACCTAATGATATGATTCAGAGTTCTGGACTTCTTTCAGATCCTGTCTGTGTTAACAAGGAAAACCTAATGAATTTGCACGGCTGGGTGAGGAAAACTCCTGGGGTAACAATCCTTCACAGTAAAGATGTGGTCTCTGGCTCCCAGAGTGAGGTGAGAACCTCCTGGGACTACATCACCAAAGCCTTCAAAAGAGAAACCAAAGGGTCCCTTGACATCACTCTTGGATCTGAAGCTGTCTTCTGACACTTTTATTAGTGCTAGAAACACCTGGTTTACAGTAGGGGAAAACCCAGATAACTGCAAAGCAATAACATTATTTATTTGTGCAGCAGGTGATACATTTCTTTTTGATTTTTTATCTAGGTCAGTCTTCTCTGGAATTATCGGAGACAAATCACCCAGAGATTACATATCTACACTACAGAGATAAAGGAAAAGAGAAATAGTGGTATTTCCAAGGCTCATGGATCCTCATGATCTGACTCTGTCTCTGCCTCTGCTTCCGAGATCAGCTCAGTACAATGAGGTCCATATTGCTGAGTATGTGTTTGGTGCAGATCCACCTGAGACATCTCATCATGTCAACTTTAAACTGAGAACATCACAATAGGACTGGCGAAACATGAGGTATGGGGAGACGAAAGGACCTGAGGGAATCCTCCCATGTACATTTCCAGTCCTATAGAGTGCTCTACAACCTAGACCTTGAAATGAAAAACTTATTTCCCTTCATTTATCTATCCATCCCTGAATTTATGCCCCTCACATTTACTCAGCACCTATTCTGTACTGGAAATCTAAAGTTGAAACAAAAGACATGGAGGAGGTTTCCCCAATGTTGTTTGTGGGAATGTAAAACAGTGCAATTCTAGGGAGATCAGTATGGAGATTTCTCATAGAACTGAAATTAGAAATCCTATATAAATTTCTCAACAATCTCCACTCTAGGTACCTTCTCTGAAGAGCTAAAGATCTCACACCGCAGCAATTTACACATACTAATGACTGTAGCATCACAACTCATAGTAGCTAAATGCTGCAAACAGCCTGTATGTCATCAACCAATGACCGGATAAAGAAAATGTGACATCTGTGCATAATGGCGTCCCACTTGGCCATAGAGAAGGATAAATTCAAGATATTTACAGAAGAATGGATGCACCTGGAGAATATAATACTGAGTGAAATAAACCAGGCACACAGCTTAAATACCACACAGTAGCTCTCATCTGAGTAAAGCCAGGTACAAACAGGGGTACACTAAAGGATGGGTAGAAGGGGACAAGGGGGCAGATCTCTTGCAAACAGAAAGAAGTCTAGAAGACCCAGGGCTTGAGGAGAGGGGGAGGGCCAGGAGACATAAGCAGGATAAAGATGCACCATGCACAAAAACCTGATACCCTCAATGAGTGTAAACATTCTTGTCATGCAAATTTGAGATATTTATAGGAACATAGGTGCACTTGGAAAATATACTGTGGAGTGAAATAAATCAGACACACAAACTTAAATACCATATGGCATCTCTCTTTTGAGTGAGGAAAAGTACAAACAAAGTGATACAGGATGGATAGAAAGGGTCTAGGGAATGTATATCCTGCAGGAGGAAAGTGATCCAAGGGTACACACATAGAGGCTGAGGAAGACCGGATGAGGGAATAGGAATAAAGATACACCACGCGCAGGAACCTAATAACACCAGTGAATGGGCAGCCCATGCCCTGAGCTAAGACAGATGGTACCAACAAGTATGGAAAAGAGGAGCCAGGTGTGGTGGTGTGTGCTTGTCATCCCAGTACTTGGGAGGCTGAGGCAGGAGGATTACCGTAGGTTCAAGGCCAGCCTGAACTGCATAGAGAGACCTGTCTCTTAAAAATAAAGGGGGTAGGGGTAGGGGAATTGGTGTGGGAGGGGGAGAAAAGCTGAAGGGAACTAAACACGCTGCAATATGTACACATAAGGGCTCCCAAGGTGACTGTTAACTGCATGGGCAGCAAACAGGTACTACTGAAAAGTAAATAAAAATATTGAAAAACATGGTGTGTCATAAACATAAGCTGAGATTAATGTCAACGAAAAGTGAAAAGGGATTTAGATGAGGCGGGAGGGAGTTTGGTAGGAAGGTGAAGCGACTCAAAAAGAAGCCACCCCCCTAAGATGACTCTAAACTGTATGTGCTGCAAAAATGTGCTAATAACAACAAAAGCGTGGAGAAGTGGCCATACATGAGATACCATTCATGATTCTGGAGGCCCTAAGTAGTTTGTTAGGCCAGCGTTATAAGCTGAGCCAACTCTTCACTCATTTATAGGGGAAAGTAACTTGAAATTCATACTACCAAAAGCAACCAGCTTCTTCCTACCCAAAGTAGTGTTTCAAGGTCAAAGTAAAAAGGGGAGAACATTACCATCACACAAAGTAACTTCCAGTTTCCTGAGTGATAACCAATATAATAATTGTAGTTCAGTTAGACTCGTGAAATATTATAAAATGGTATCCTAATTGTGTGCTTGCAAATCTAAACATTTTCAGAGAAGAGTTACTTTTCTTTAAAAAGAGAGCACCTGTGTCTGAATAAATAAGAAAAAAGTATATCAAGTATAAAATTACTTATATTGGAAATAGCAAAGGTTATGCAGTTCTTTTGTCCAAATTTCAAAAGTCATTTAATAATGGCCTCAGTCCAGTTATACACTGTGACTACATAGTTTCCTTTCTGTGTGTGTGTGTGTGTGTGTGTGTGTGTATGTGTGTGTGTGTGCATGTGCGCTACTGGGGACTGAACTCGGGACCTTGCACTTGCCAGGCAGGTGCTTATTCCACTGAGCTACATCTCCAGCCCTACATAATTTTCTTAAGAAATAATTTATCACTGTTTTGCCTATTGTTTTGCCAGTATTATTCTATATATTTTAATCAAATCCAGATGAATCCATTAATCAGGTAATTGTTCTTCAATTTTTTTTAATTTTTAGAGGTATAAGAATGGTTAATAATGTTTTCTGATTAAACCAGTGTGCTAAGATATCTGTATTCTGTTTTGGCTCTAGACACAGAGAGATGAGAAAGGGTATTGATTTATGAAGAAATTACGTGAAAAATCAAGAGAAAAGAGGGATGATACTCTTCCCTTATAATTTTGTGGAACCCAAGATTTGGAAAATACTATAGACACTAAGAATGTAATTGTTAGCTGGATGTCGTGGTGCATACCTGTAATCCCAGCACTTAGGGAAGCTGAGGCAGGAGGGTCACAAATATAATTTCAGCCTGTGCAACTTAGGGTCCTAGTAAGACCTCATATCAATGTAAAAGTAGTAAAACTTTTAAGAAAGGGTTGCGGATGTAGCTCAGAGAGACCCCTGCATTCAATCTCTAGAACTGTCAAAGTGCAAAGTAATAACAATGGTGATAAAAATAGGAAAAATGTAGTTGTTACCTTCTAGTAAGTCCAGGAATTGTTAGTAGCTCTAGAAATGTGTTCATTTGCTCTTTCCCACTGCTAGCATGGTGGGAATCATTACTGTCACTGAATATCTGTAGAAAATGAAGTTCCAAGGGGTCAAGGTGCCGATATGAAGTCCCACAGCTAATAACTGTTTGAGCCCGGCTTTCTGTAGAGCAGTGTTGTGAGTGCCATGTCCAATATGGGATGCATTATTTTGCCCTTGAGCTGCAGACGAGTTCTGTGTGACCCGAGTTATGAACAGCATCATTTCTCTGAAACTGTGAGACGTGACCAGGTACTGGAAATCAAGTTTTTAAAGTGATAAACAACAAAGTCCTAGTCATCAGAAAGAAATAATTTTCTTTAAAAAGACAGTGACCTGAAAACATAATTCTTAAGGCAATCCACTGAAAACTGATAGAAGCTCCAGACTTTGATCTTTATTTTTTGCACATTTTTAATTTCATGAAGAGGGTGAAATATCAAAGTTTGTATGAAACACAATACAAACAGCTATAAAACACCCACACACTTTCTTTTATATTTGATTTCCAAAATGCATACTTTTCCTAGCGGATCAATTCACAGGAGTACTGTGGCCTGGGAGGGCAGCTGAGCCCAAGATGTTGATTGAACCCTGTCACCAAGATACATGGTGAATGGCTGCTCAAAGTATAAGCTCAATATATGGAGCTGGGACTCTCTCATCCCTTCCAAGCTCTCAAAATAATGTTTCAGCTAAGTCACTGGTTGTGACAAATATTCATCACTGTTGGCTTCTTTAAGCCATGCTTACATAATAGATCTTCTGACCAACATGAGGGAAATCCAGCTTTCATATCATTTCCTGTGCATACTTTAGAAAGATGACTTAGCATTTCTGGTCTACAGCAACCTTAAGTATAATGTGGGGGGTACAACAAATACTTTATCTTCTCATAGGAAGAGGACAAGTATCACCTCCAAGATTATGATTCCTGTGTAATATGATTTCCAAAGGGCCTATTATGAAAGAGAAGAATGAGCAAATTAATTGATGTCCTCTTATTTTTCAAAGCATTTGACATAGCAAGGTGAGGTTTGTGCTTGCTAATTATCCTAATTAATAAAACTAAATTCAGCATTACTATTCAGCACAAGAGGAACTTCACTATGAGGACATTCTTTGAAAACTGGGAAGGAACAGTGAAAATGCAATTAGAAGAAATACAGTCACTCATGGGCTCCCCCTCTGCTGATCCTGGTCTCCTGCCCATCTTCTGCTTTTCCAGTGAGATGTGTGTGCACCTGGCTTCTGGGCTTCGTACTTCACAGCTCCCTCTGGCTGTCTGTCATACACCTACAGGCCACATGTCTACCCAAATTTCATGCAGCTTCTTTTGCTCAAACCCATTGCTTCAGTCCAATGACAACCCCTGGTACAATGGATTCTGTTTCCCAAAGAAGAAAGCTTAAAACCACAATGGCATTCTCTAACCAGTTGGCAAGTCCTGATAAAACGGCCTTTCTGGTGTTCTTTCACTCACTGCATAAACATTCCCTGCACACCTCTCATATTACTGAGCATACATTGGTGGACCAGTGGATGATATCTGTACCCTCTGGGAGCTTATACTTAGCTGTGAATTAGATACACACACACACACACACACACACACACACACACACACTGCACACTCACTGCATGCGCGTGCACACACCGACCCCCCCCCCACACACACACATAGCCAATAAGCAAGAGAAGCTGAAAGAGTGAGGATTGATACTATGGAAACCAATAAAGGATGACCCCTTTAGATTCATCTGGAAACTGAACAAAGGCCAGCGTGCGTAGAGCATGATGCGGCATAGAGCAGGCGAGGGTAGGATGAAACTGCAGAGGTGTGCAAGGCCTGTTCTTGTAAAGTAAATGAAATTTATTTTAGGACTTTAGGGAGACAGAAATGTGTTTAAATTATGGAGTCATGGGAACTGAATTCTATATTTAAAATATTCCTCCATCTCATTTGTGGAGAGGCACAGGGTAGGTTTGGGGGCAGCTGAGAGACCAAGGCAGCCTGCCAGGTCAGAGACGTGACAGCCTGGCCAGGCGGAAGGCAGGGTGGAAGCAGAGAAGCCTTCCTGCATTTCCATGCCTGATGTTTTGAATTACTTCTGCCTTCATTATGCCTTTTTTGACCTCTGTAGAGACCTTCCTAGAGTGTCCCAGCCTTATGTGTGTCTAATCTGTCATCCATACTGCCCGCCAGGCAGACTTGCCCCTCTTCTGCTCTGATCCCAAATGCCCAAGTTTGATTCCATTGTCCTGTGGAAGTTCTCACAAAGGGGGGATAGATGTGGTACAGTGCCCCAGGGCAATTCAAACACTCCTTCCTCAGTCCCACCGGGCATGCAGATCCATACTCTGCGGGACAGTAAATAGGGCATTTTATCCATCTGTGTTCTTTTCTTCCCTGTCATCTTTGCAGCTCTCGGAATGTAACTTACCTGAAGACGAGAGTAGGCCACCCACCACCCACGCTCAGTATCTTAACATCCTTTATTATTTTCTCCCTCCATCTACCCTTGTTTAGGGAGGTGGTGTAGAGATAGATGAGTGATTACAAGTCAGCAGTCTTGTTTACATGTTATTCATGTTCCCTTTGGATTATTTCAGCTTTTGAAATTCAATTGTAGATCTGTGCAAATAAAAGATAGACGTTTTAGTACAGGCTCAGGGAGACTGAACAATGTCAAAGAAGGTACCAAGATTCAATCTGCATCCTCAAGTAGCTAGCACAGGGTCTGCAAAATAAGATTTTCATGGAAGAATGTAATGATGACTGCATGAATGAATGATGAGTATAAATAATATCCATTATCTCAGGACAAGAGGAAGAAAATAATATTGCTTTTTAAAGATTGTATTGATATCAGAAAGCGATGATTATTTTATAGCAAAATAAGGAAAGGCCACTTAACGTTAAGGTTGCTTTTAAGGCAATATGTTCCAAATGAAAAAGGACTCCACTAGTCGGGAAAGATATTTTATTTTGAAGCTTCTAAGATGGTTCTACAATCGATAGAGCCTTAAGGTAAAAAAGAAAAGATAAAAAGAAAGAGGAAACAAGTATCTTTAACTATTGAAAAGTAGACAGGCTTTAAAAAGACTTTGACATAAAAACGTGAAAATGTAGTTGTCACTCTATTCCAAATACATTCCTAGAGAAAAGGATCGTTCGCGGTGATAGGGTTACTTACAGCTGAAGATGTAAGTGCTATTCAGACTCCTTTTCAGTTATTTCTTCATTTCAAATTCGTTTGGAGATCTGTGCAAATCTAGCAAAATATTCTTTGGATTACAAAAACTATATAAAAAATGAACACAACCTACAATTACGGAAGTATTGAGAATCTGAAATCTTTCATGAAATGGAGGATTCTAAAGTGACATTGTCCACAGAATTGATTCTATTGAAGTGTTCAGCCAATTTGATTTAAATGCAAAGTCAGATGGAAGCGAGTACTTCATGAAAACATTTCCCTTTGTATGTATTTTGACTGAATCATAAAAATATATATAACAGGGTAATGTGACAGGCTTGAAACAAACTTTCCCAGTAAAGCAAGAACAAAAAGGAAGGTAATCTAAAAATTGTCTGTAATCCAAGAAAAAGTATGTGCCCTGTGTTTAGGGGGAAAGAGGGAAAGTGCTTACAGCATGATTTTCTGTGATCTTTCCCCAAGTATTGCTACGTTTTGACCTTTGGCCCAACTGTACAAGTCAAATCTCGTTTACACAGTCCCAGTCCATAGGAAGCAAGGCTGGACTGCAGATGGCCCTGCCATGTTCACAATCCAAATGGCATTAACTCTTCAAATCCAGCATCATCCCTGCTCTCGTGTTGAGTTTACAGCTCAAAGCATATTCTAAAACAGAGGTTTTAAAGTGAAGTTCTCTTTCTCTTCTCAAAACTTAAAATGCCACACCACTTTAGGTAAAAAGAACAGGAGGGAAAATCAGCAGTTTCAACTGCCGGCATCCTACAACAGCCTGGTAAGAGCAATACAAAGAAAAAAAGAGGGTAACATCAGAATCTGGGGGAAAAATCAAAATTTTGACTCATAACTTGTCCTTCCAACTCCCAAATGTTCCAGGTGGAGCATAAAATCTACACTTTAAACATTAAGGATTCTGAGTGTTTCCATTCCCCCATGGAGTCACCTCATACTCATGAGATTATTGATATACAAGGTAAATGCATATTATTTAACACACATTGCAAAATCATAGACTGATCTACATGTCTAGCATCCTTCTTCTCTAGAAGAGATGTGGGAAAACAAGCCCAGAGGATAACACCAAGAATTTACAAAACATGGTTTACATGATGTTACAGAATCTTGTTTGAAAAAAAAATTGTCAAATATATTTGATTTTAAATAAGCAACCAAAGCAGCAGACAGTCTATAACAGATCATAAATAGGACTATTAAGGATTACAATTAAATTAGAACTATAAATGGATCATTATAAATCCTTAAGTTTTTCAATGTTAAGAATCAAACCCAGAATTAAAAAAGAATCTTTTTTTATTTCAAAGATTGCTTCTTATATTGAAGCTCATATTAAAGCAACAGTACAATGTTCATAAAATATAAGTGTGATGCCGTAACATTTTCTTACATGTCAGAATACTGATATTTGTATGTATACTAAAATAAGAACTTTAAAATTGTACAAATAGATACATTAAAAATGACATAGAAATAGGGCGCTTCTCACTGAAACAGGACAGTTATATCTGGCACGTATTAGTTTAAGATGAAAGTAGAAGCAAAAAGATTTACAAGAATCAGCAGTAACAAGATCGATGCTCAAGAGACATAATTGTACATTGTATTGTACATACATTGTATGGGTTTAAGCTGGCTGAATATTATATATTTCAAGTTTAAAAATGCACTACATATAGAGTGTCCATAGTTTAAGGCGAAATTACAGCTCAAAACTGTTGTCCTCTCTAATTTTGTGGAAGCTTCTTTGACAAATTAAAAAAAAAGAAGAAGAAAGACTTAGATGTTCATTACACATAAACAATTTCCCTTCATTGTGAGTTCACCGTTAGAATTCTCCTTCACTTAAATATTTTGTATGCCAAGTGGTTTTTCTCTAGTGAAGTTGATAAACAACTTCAATATTTGCCTTTTTGCGGGAAAAGGTACTTCACAGTATTTACCACTTTGATGTCCTTGCAGTTTTATTAAATGTATCCTTTCTGTAAAACTTTGCTTGTTTTAAATGAGCCTTCCCTTGATTTAAAAAAATACCTGTTTACACATCTTCTAGATTCTTGAGAATGCCAGACACAGTTCTTTAAGGCCAAATTTGTATCTTTATTGTTAAGAATCATCATCAAAAGTGTCTTTGGAACCATACAAGTCTGCTAATTTCTTAAAACGAGGTCCCCAGTTCTGTAGATAGTCATAGTCCAAGTCTGAATCTGTGGTGGCAGACTCTAAGGAGCTCAGGGACCCAGCCACTGAGCCCCTGCCCTCGTAGCCATAGATTTGGATGGAGTCATAGGGCGGGGCGGTGGGGTCATTATCTGCCTCCTGTATCCTAGTGTTGATGAAGTCGTCCACATCCACGCTGTTGGGTGCTGGCCTGAGCCCAGGTCTAGGCATGTACTGGTACTCAGGTTTGATGTCTTTGCGGGGAATAAATCCATTGATGCCATCAGGGTTCTGGAGGGTGGCGATATCAAAGGCCTCTGTGTCTTCCTCACCACCCCCTTCATCATCATAGGTGATGATGTTCTCACGGACATCTTCTTCCTCAAAAACAATCAGTGGTTCCTTCTTTTGCCTTCTCAAGGTCACAAACAAAACTACAATGACTACAAGGGAAAAGAAAGAAAATAAGCATAGGTGAAGCCAGTCTCCCTGGATTCTTTGCCCAGAGGAGCTCAGCCTTCTGGGAACCAGGAAGTGTGCCAACGTTTTGGAACCTGCGTGCATCTCAGGAAATGAGAGCGCTGTTTGGAGTCCCCAGAGACATGCAGAACTGACCCCCACCCGTCTCTCTTTGTATAAAATGCTGCTGCGTAAACACTGTATGTGGTAACTTGGCAGACTGGAACTATTTAAAAAATTTCCCAAATGAATCCCAGTGCTGTTTGAAGTCATCTTCCTAAGAAATAGGAAGATTCTAAATATGTTGACCTGAAGTTTCTTAAAAGGGTCTAATGCTGTTCTTTGCTTCTGCAAAGGAAGCTGGCTGCCTTCTTCACATTTAAGAATGAGGATCTTCAGTGAACTCAGGACCTACCTTCTTATAGGACTGAAAACTATGTCTTTCCTAGAAGTCTGGGGAGAAGCATGAGCTCTGCTCTATAATAATAAGAAACCTTACCATACATGTGGGTAAAGAGTATATTTATAAAATCCTCCAGAAGAATAATCTTCTATTTGTTTGAAATTTTAAAAATTGAACTCCTAGATAAAGACATAGACCAATATCTTTTCTGGGTGAGGGTGGACGATCTAGAAAGAATGAGCAGAGTCATTTATAAGGAGAAGTAAAACATGCTTAGCTCTGTATCAATTCCCTCCATTCTCCTTAAACCCTACCAAGAAGATTCCCTCACACACTTAGTAAGATGGAAGGAAATGTTTGTGGCTGCCTTTGGAAAGGGAACCAGGAATTCCCTGGGCCCATACCACTGCGAGATACAGGAGTAGGGGACATCCCTTGCCCTGGTCTTCATGGGGTCCCAGAGCTCTGCGCTTTATTCACGGCAACACCTTCATCCCCCACACCCATTATTCCTTTCCACTTTCTTTGCTTGGGTGACTCTTTTAAATCTTTCATTATGGAAAAGTTTCCTGGCTTCCTACCTTGATTGCAGACAAGCTACAAGACAGGCTGTTCTTGTATTTACCCACCTGTTCTTACCATCTTCGTAACATCCATCGTGCAGTTTATGCAGTTTATGCATTTGTCAAGCCCAACATGCATTCTTCAGGGCTCCTCATCTTTTGACCACTCTCCATGGCATCCCAGTCCAGCCCAGCCCCTTTTACCAGCTGGGAAACCCTTTCAGTCTCTGACATTATCCTTATGTCTCCCAAGAGGAAGTCTCTGAACCTCCTCAGGCAGTGCCATGTACTTTCTGCTCTATATAGCCACTATCCTTTCTGATTCCTATCCTATAGCACTGACTGGGTGCCTCTGTTTGTCATTCCTGCAAACCTTCCCCCATAGCCTGTGGCCTCATCCAGCACAGAAATCTTGTTTGAGTTGTTTTTTTGTTTTAATGTCTCAGGGCTTAACATAGGGCCCATTCCCTGAATAATACTCCAGTACTAATCTTTGAACTGGGTTCAGTGGCACTTCCTAAGGAATCAGCCCTTAATTCATTCAGTGGAGAATTAAACATCTTGGTTCATTGAAGATAATGCTATGCAATATAACAACCATTGTTAATTCCTATCATTTAGTTTTGAGGTAATGTAACATTTTTGTTGTTTTTGTGTTGTTTTCATTTTGTCTTCATTATTGTTTTGTTCATTTTTTTAATTTTTCAAATAAGTAAAGAAAGAAAAATCGAAATTTTGAAAAAAAATCATATTTGGTGTCACACATATTTGGGTTTGAATAGTACCTTCTTCCCATCACTGTTTCTAGCAGCTGGGACACAGGATTGAACCTTCCTGAGAAGCAGCAGAGGGAGAATTTCTTAGCATCTACATATGGCTTTTACACAGAGCAGATCATGGGTGGACGGAAGTGCAAAAGAAGGGAACCTCGGGGCTGGGGATGTAGCTCAGTGGAATAAGCGCCCGCCTGGCAAGCGCAGGGTCCTGAGTTCGATCCCCAGTACCGCCAAAAAAAAAAAAAAAAAAAAAGAAGGGAACCTCACACAGCTGGCAAGTGCCAGAAAATCTCCCGGGGATCTGCATAAATTGGGGGATCACGTGGGTATTGTAGATGCTAAAAACAGGGAAGGTCACAGCCCAGTATCATCCAACTAACCTTCATCCAGTTCCCTGAGTCCTGCCCACACTACCTAAATTTAGTGTGGCTGTTATTCTTTCTGCTGCTTCCTAATCCTTCTCCTTTCTCAGATGAGGCAAAACCTTTCCTCATACACCAGGTCTCTGCTTGATTCCTCATCTGTAAACTATTTCTTGGATGCCGTTCCGGCCCCCAGATGGCATCTTCCACTGTGTACTTCTGCGATGTCTGGCAAACCGCTCATCCTAACCTTTCCTTCCCTCCACTCGGTGCTTGTTAAATTGCACACTATGCCTGCTGTGCTATTGAATCACGGGAGCAGGGAATCCTTACTTTTATTTGTTTAAAACCCTGTACATAGTGCAGCGCAGGATCCTGGTAACCACCCTGTAACTGAGCAATACATGATTCAAGGAGGCACATCTGGTTGTGCGAGGTGGCAAGAGACCCATTACCCAGGAGAATGACGATGCAGGCGAGGATGGCGATGAGCGCGCCTGTGCTCAGCCCAGCACTCAGGATGTACGCCTCCGCGTTACAGGACAGCAGCGCGCCGTTCACGTCACAGCCGCAGACTTTGATGGTGAGCGTGTTGGTACTACTCATGGGCGGAATGCCGCCATCACTGATCACTATGGGCAGGAGGTACAAGTCCTGCTTCTGCCGACTGAATCCTCCACGCCGGGCATAGACGCCCGCTGTGTTATCTGTTGGAACAGGAGGGAGAAGGTGTGCTTTCAGACCAAGAGCTTTCCAATCACACCTACATTCTGCTTGTAGGATTTCATTGCAAAGGTTAATGATCACAGTTCTTACAGTTCTTCCCACTTGTTCTTTAATCTAAGCATCTACAGAGGGGATGGTCATTTGGCATGATAGCACCATGGAACAATTGCTCTGCATTTTGGAACAAAACCCAGAAATTGCTCTTTTCCAGTTGGTCTGCACTGAATGCCTGCCTGGGAAGTGAACCACAACGTTCCCTGCTTGGGTGCTTACCTGCTTCATCGAAGGCCACAGAAGCCTGTGAGATGCAGCTATGTACTCTATGTAATCACACCACCCAATTAAATATTTGCACGAGAGTGAGAACAACCCGAAGAGCTTCTTTTACATGCTTGTGCTTTTCCCTGCTTTACTTCAAGGATTTTGTCGGTTTTTATTTGTGACTTTTTAAGAGACATCTCAAATTCCACCTTTAACCGTGCCTAAACAATCGACCCAGTTGTGTGCCAGCCTCAAAAAAGAATTGCTTCTTTAAAAAGGAAACATGATATAAACTTTGCAGCAGATTCAAAGTTTCTATGAAATCCAAACATAATCCGCCGGCCTGGTTAAACACATCAGCCTATCCTGCTTAAAACACTTCTATTTTTCTCTTTGCTTATATAACACAGTCCACATCTCCAAAGTGAGCCTCCAGCTACTTCCTCCTTCCCCGACATTTCACCTTGCCTGCCAGCCTCACAGCGTGCCTCTTCTCACGTGAATTAACTTAGCCCAAAATGGAGAATTAAGTTTTAGTTTCCAAGTGTGCTGTGATTTTCCATATTCTTCACTCATTGTTCTCTTGTCCCCGAAAGCTGTTCCTCTTATCATGTGAGTAAAACTTTCCAAAGCTTGACATTGAATTCCAAAGCTATCGCTCCTAGGAGGCCTCTGTAGACCTTCTCATCATCCGTCTCTTTGAGGCTCCTCCCACTGGGGATATCTATAGAAATAGGCGCCCTACTCACTTCCCTGCTGTGATTTGTGGACATAACCACTTTGACCTCGCTAAGACTGTGAACTTCCGGAGAGCAGGGGATTTTATCTGATTCATCTCCGGCTCTCCAGTGCCAGATATACAGCAGATGTTCAATAAATATTTGTTGAAGTGTACTCTGGGAAAAGTTTAACTAAAGTTACAGATGTTGTTTTTCATGCATTTCTCAATCTTTTGTGAGAATTGCCCCTAAAATGCTTCCTTATCTTCGTATCTGTATACCAGACCCAAATATTTTCTTTCCAGGGTATATTTTCTAGAGGGGACATATTGATATTATAAAATAGTAAAAATTTGACTATGATCTGTCAAATTGTGCGCACACACACACACACACACACACACACATGCACACACACGCAGAGATGCTCTTATGTGAACTGCCCACTTGCAGATTGAGAAGCAGTCATTTAACCAGGACTAGTAGGGCAGGTCTGTAATTCCAACTTTCTAGGTGAGTGAAGCAGGAGTATCACCATTTTGAGCAGAGCCTGGACAAACCTGTGACTGAGTGAGACCCTGTCTTGATACAAAAAATAAAAAAGGGCGTGGGCACATAGCTTATTGCATAGGCCCTGATTTCAATCCCCAGCACCACCACCAAGAGAAAAAAACAAGCAAAAAAGAAGCAAGCAGTAGTGGTTCACAGAAACATGCATGCTTTGACCAACATCATGGCTTCGTAAGTGCCAGCTTTAGAAAGATTCAGTAACATATATTTGTTCTTATAAGAGGAAACAATATCTTGTACTTCAAAATTAAATGTATATATTTTAGGTCAAGGAAAATCTAATGTATTCTCTGTGAGACCATAGATGGTAGCATGGGATTTATTCTCACTTAAGAATAAGCAGACATTCTGAGTACTGCAGAAGGTGAGGTGTGTATGTTGACTGGCTTCTGCAAGCCTTACAAAGATAGATTTCCAACCTATCACTACCAGCATCTCAGTCAGCATAAGGCAGAGCAGCTATCCTTCATTTCTGTATTTCCCCGAGTTCTGTATGGTTGGAATATTTTGCTTTTATTGCTTGACAGAAAAGGGTAAACTTGCCAAATAAAATTTGGCCTCCTGTCTGTTCTTTTCTCTTCTAGATAATCACTAGGCTACTCTCCTACAATCATAGTTAAATTTAAAAATTACAACTAAATATTTCAAAATGTAAAGTTTATCATTTTGTGTTTAAATAAGATCTTCATCAAGTATAAGTAACAGTATCTCACCAAGTTTAGTGAGCTGAAAAGTCATTAATCCATTCATAAATAAAAATAAATGTTAAAAAATTTAGAAAGAAAGAAAATTAATTAAATTGCTTGATCAAATAAAACTCTGATATGAATGACATCCCCAGGTTATTTACTTAGATTTCTATTGGATCCTGCTCTGTTATCCTGGTGTCATGGGTAAAGGGAATATGAGTGGAGTAGTTTTGTTTTTATAAACTTGAGGCAGTCACGGTTTAAAATCTATACTTCAATGAGCCAGCCATACACAACTGCACATCTAGATCGCAGCAGGCTGGCTCGTACATGAAGGTAATAGAAACTCACGTATTAATGAAAAACATGGGCCTGAGCACGACACCAGCATATGAATTGAAGATGTTTTATGTTCTGAGCAGCTGAGTCTTCTTAGATACACTGAAACTACAACATAAAAGCTCATCAAAGTGCACAGCTGACTGAACCATTTATAATCTCTGAGCGATCAGTAGACCCTCACAAACTTCTTTAAAAAATATTTTCTAGCAAACATGTTTCACATACAGATTTTAAGATCAGCTCAAGAGCTGGGAAAGCATTAGACTGAAGGTCCTTCAAGAAATAATAATTGGATGTATTGGTACAATCATTGTTCCCACCTAGGAGTCTCACTTGCTTATCTTTGAAAGAAGGAGACTGGATAAAATTAAGTGTGTCTCATTGGGTTGCTGCTGGAACTAAATCATAACACAGTCAGTGCTTCCCTCTGTGCTGTGCTTCTAGAGGGCTCCAGGAATCCTTCCATCAGAGAGCTTAATGCCCAGTGTCAGATCCTCCAGGGCTAAGGATGTGTGAAGAGTGAATGTGGTAGATAGTCTTGTCTAAAAGTCTGGCTTGACATTTAGATGGTTTACATTCCTTGAGTGAATAAAACATTTCCTTCATCTTAGCTGCCTGAGTAGCTTCTTTCAAGAGGAAGCATTCCTTAGACAAATGTACTTGTACACAGGTGTAATCTCAGCCCTCTGGAAGGCTGAGGTAGGAAGATCAAATTTTAAGCTCATCCTGGGCAACTCTGTGATGTATTGAGACTGACTCAAAATGAAACTATAAAAGGCCTGGAGGTGCAAGTCAGTGCAGAAGGCCCTGGGCTCAACTCCCAGCCCTGAGAAAGCCTGGGGAGGGGGAATTCTCAAGACTTTGGCCACATGGTTTGCAGTGGTCCTTCTTGTGATCCACCTTGAACACTGATGATAAAACAGTCATTATGATCAGAAACAACTGAACATTAAATCCAGACATACAGGTGGAAAAAGAAACAAACTAATACAGCCTCTCTCCTGGGAAGAAGTCTTGCATCTTCAATTAAACTACAGCTTCTTTCTCATCTGCATCACGGTAAGTAACCAGCCACTTTATCTTTGACAAGGTACCCTTAATTTGGCAATTTACATGAGGTTTATGGGTGACCCAAGCAAAAAAGAGGGTTAGTGAGGATGCATTTTCAAGGAGGCAAGAGACTGGCTCCATGGTTAATAAGATGAGACAGAAAATTTGCTATCGATTTAAAAATTTCCTTCAAGAGACTTCTTAGACACTTCTCCTAACTGCAGAAGGTCTCTGAGAAGGAAACCATCCCATCCTGGGGGTCCAAAGGAACAGCGCGTGCATTTTGACCCATTGACATATTTATTGACTGACTTTAGACTTATTAAGTAAATACCTTGAGTTTTATAGTTGTAACCTAAAATACTAACATGTTAGGGCTCAATTTATTTCCATTCATACAGGGATACAGCACAGTGCCAGGCTGCTGGAGAAGCTCAGCAAATATTAATTCTTTTCTGGAAGCCATCCTCTTTGAGCTGCAGGCTAATGAGGAAGAAAAACGTATTGGCAAGGAAAGGAAAAGTGAATTCTTGGAAATGTCACCATAGCTTTGAATGTAATTTCCTATACAGAAGGGCTCATCATCCAGAGGTAAGAAACTAGTTCACACTCCTCAGTCCTGGGCAACATGTTTCCTAAGATAAGAAAATGTTTTTCAAGCACCTTGGTTTCTCATCTTGATACCAAATGTGCTCATCCCTGGACAAAGACACGTAACCAGTTCCAATTTTTTTTTTCCACTTTGGCAAAACCTTGAAAAAGGTTCCATTAATTACCAGTGTGTGTCATGCACAAATTGTAGTATTTCTATTAGTGGAAAAATAATTCCGGTTTCAGACTTCCATGTCTGCAACCAGGACTCCTAATCACATGCTTTTACCTATACACTTTTGCATTATAATAACAAAACACAAAACTGCCAGATACTGATGGTCTCCATGGCATCAGCTCGGTACTGTAAGTGCTAAAGGGGGATGAGGGTGATACAGCCCAGAGAAATGAAAGAAAATTGGACTCGAAAAGTGAAAATACAACGGAGCAGCTGCCCTCGGCAGTTGGACTGCACCAGTGCCAAGGTTACATCAGGAACGAAAAAGACAGCAGAGCAAAACTGGCACAGTACGGGCTTCGTTTAGGAGCTTGGAAGAGACGCAGCATATAGCAAAGGGCAAGAATACACCTCTGTCCTCAAGACGGGAACGCAGAGGCTTGATCTAAGCCGAAGCAATCATTCACCGCCAACTACTTCCCAGAAACTTTTAGGACACTTCTCCGTGACCCTGCTTTTCTTCTGTGCATCTTTGCTGTGAAGGGGTGGAGTATGCACTATGCGACCTGGTCTGAGACCTTTTAGCTGAAGATTAAAGGCCATGAGCCACAGTTTGTTGGAGGGTCCTTTCTTTAGACTAATACAGACTGAAAAATCTAGGCCAACTCTTGCTCCCAGGGATATATTTTCTTGACTTTTGAGACAAATCCACTTACTCTGCTATTAATGTAGAAACCTCAGAAACAAAATAGATCCATCTACTGTAAAAAAATACTCCCCCAAACAAAAACTACCCCTACCTGTACACCAGCAGTATCAGAATAATCACTGCAGTGCCTCCAGCTCACCCACTCCACTTCCCCTAGAAATGAGGTAATAGCTCTATAAAGACAAGAATATATGGATACGTTATCTATGCATGTGCACATGTGTATGTATAGCGCATTACATGTGAAACATACACAGATTTATGTGCATGTGACCACGGAGTCTCAGTGAAGGTTTAAGCCTCAATGATTTCAGAAGAATATGTAGTATGCAATTACAAAAGACATCACTTAAAGAATTGATCATTCAGGTTTATTTCTTACTGGTTTAAATTTATAAATTTTGAAAAAATAAATTCAATTTTTGAAGTCCTTCAATGTTTAGCAACTTCGAACTGAAGGACTGAAGTAACAAATGTTTGAAATGAGATTTTCCAAGTTTGTAGCATGCACACTTACAATGTTACTAGAGCTCAAAGATGAATGTGTAGCCTGTGTGTATGTCTTTGTTTACGTGCCTTTGTGGACACCTTAGGGGCTGTCTCCATGGCTGCAAGTCATTGTGTAACTTGCACATTTCACAGAAACATTTCACCACTTATATTATGAATCCACAAGGATGTCTGTCTCATCCACCGGACAGTAACCTCTTCTTTGGAGTGCAGAGACCCCATTTCACTCATCTTTTCACTGGTCTTAGAGAATTTAATGGTGTTCTCTGTGTTGACAGAATGAATGGCTGAACACTACTCTTTTTAATACATCTCACATCAGTCTGGATTTTTTCCACAGCCACATTGTACTGATTCATTAGCTTGGAGCTAACTTTGAGTCTCCATTCTATCTGACCCCTCCCTTGTGAATTCCACCTGAACAATAGTGCCTATGTCTATATTGTACGTACTGGTCTTGATGAATACTTTTATCTTGTCATTACTATTATTATTACTTAGATTGAGTTAGAGTCAATGGGCAAAAAGTTTCTAGTACTAACAAATCTCGTTCCATCTTGTTTTCACGTTATCCCAAATAAGTTTTCAATGTATGTACAGAAAATACAATTTCTGTTATTGTGTAGGAAAGAAAACTAAGAATAAATGAACCAATTTTCACAATAATAGGTAAAATATAAACAGAACAAGGATTTGACTTTTCTAGATTCACTGTTTTATTTACACACTGATCCTGGAATTATAGTAGCATTAAAAGTTGTTATGGCATGCATCTAGGTGTCCCCTAAAGCCTCATATGGTCACAGAGGGGGCTTTTCAGAGGTGGCTGGATCTAGAATGTGTGATGCTGGAATTGAGGATGTGATACTGAGATCAAGGATGTGTGATTACTAAACTGTTCCATGGATTGGTTTGTCATAGTTCTTGGTGTGGAAAATGGGGAAGCCCCACCTAAGGTGTGCATGCTACCCCTCCTAAGGGCATGTAGCCTGGATAGGATATAAGGGTCAGAACTGCTCTCCACACTTGCTGTTTGCTTCCTACTATTTCACTGCTTTGCTACTTTGCTGTCTTCTGCCTAGCATGAATTGTTTCTCCCCTGAGATGCCGCTCTGCACGCCACCCTGCTGTGGATCCAGCCAATTATCAATGGAAACCTTTACAAACTATGAGCTACATAGGCCTTTCCTTCTTTTACTTTGGGTGTCCTGTATTTTCTTTCAGCAACCAGAAAAGTAATTCATTATACAAGTCAATTAAACTAGTTCCTTTTTGTTAAGTTTTGCCACCATATTTGGCTGGTTGGGTAGACTATCATAGCCTACAGGTAGAGCCAGAGAGATTTGATTCTAGATTAAAAAAAAAAAAAACTTGTTAGAAATCTCATAATTTTGTGACAGACCCACAAAGAGCCAGAGGTGCTCACGTGGTATCACTGTCCCCACAGCATTTCCAGAAACACACACACACACACACACACTTCAAAGCAATGTGCAGAATGCAAAACAAAACAAAATCTTTCACTTTCCTAATATTTTGAGATGAAACTAATGTGGCAATGAAGCAAATTTTATGCGTGGTGCCTTGAAATACTAATGAAGAAAGACTGACCCCAAGTCCTGATACATAAAAATTCCCTCAGTTGAATCAACAAGTTACACATGACTGTATTAGAAAAAGAGTGATTTTGTGTGCCGCTGCAAAATGAGAAATACGTAAAGACTATATGATAAGAACAAGGGTCTTGTGCATGTGTGAAATTCAAGGACGTGTGTATGAAATGTCTGGGAGTGTACTGTGTGTTGGCAGTGGCAGAATTTTCATTGCTACATTTTATCATTTTTTATTCAACTCTACCTTGCCTTTTGTTTAAAAATAATTTTTCCTTGAGAAAAGGCTCTTTTTCTCCCTCTCTGTCTCTCTCTCTGTCTCTCAGAGTAGAGAAAAAGAATATGCTGCATAAAGTAGTTCAGTAACATAAGTACAACGATCAGAACTTCAGTGAGCTGTAGACGTTCAGGGACTTTAAGTGAGCTAGTCAAATTAGTTTCCAGAGGCAATTTTGAAAGAAAGATATGTCTGATCCTCCAAGATTTGTTTGATTTTGTTGTTGTTGTTGTTGGATTGAGGAGGAAGTGGGTCCCAGGCACTGTTCTGTATGGGGGAAAAAAACAACCTACAGCAGTAACTATCAGGCAGGAAAGGAACATAATTATTTACATAAGTGAAAATGGCAGGGCATTAAAAGACATCTGCCATTTTGATCTGCCAACAGAGCATTTTGCATATTGGAACAATTAACAGGGAAAAATCCGTCCCACAAAAACCTGTTTGCTTGTCTGTAAATTAGAGAAGTGAAAGATCAGAAGTATATTTAGATGCTCTCTGGTGCTGCTTATAACAAAAAGAGAAATGTCCACAGTTTATTATTTTAAAAAGTAGAAGCAAAACGTACTAAGGACCGCACTCAGCCAGCCCTCCCTCTATGCACGCTCTCCTCTTTGGTGGTGGTTGTTTTTTGAACAGTACAAACTTGTCTCTGAATGTATCAGAGCTCATTTGATCTGCAGCTTGACCCCTCTTGGATTATACTCGCAAATAACTGCATTTGCAGATTGTGTCTCTTTGGCTCCAAATCCTACGTATCCCATATATCTTTGTGGAAAAATAAATAAATAGACAAATAAATAAATGGATAGAATAGGTTGACTGATGAAGCACTTACTTTTTCAAAATATTTTTGCACCAAAAAATTGTCTGCTTCAGCCTGAAGCTTACCTCATGATACAGCCATTTTCCATTATACTAACTAATCCCTGAAAAGTCTGAAGAATGTTACATATTAGAAAGCATTTTCCCAATATTCTTTCACTTTTTAGTCCATGTATTCAGCCAGGCTACTTTACTTTGCTTAAGTGTTGAGATGCCGGCCTCACCCAGCTTGTATTCTGTTAGGAGTCAAAGAATACAATGCATAATTACAAGACAGCGCATTGAGAAAAACAGAGGTCACGCAGAGTTCCTGAAACACAGACAAAGCATTCGTGGTGGCGCAAGATGTCTGGCAAAGCTTTACCTCGGAGCCGTAGTCCTTTAGAGTGAGGGGACAAATGTGTGGGAGAGCACATTTCAGGCAGAGAAAAGCTGTGGGTATGACACACTGGGAAAGCAGGCAAGGTTTCAAGTCTCTGGGACTTCAGGTTTACATTAAGGACAGAAAGGAAACACTAGAGCCAAGGGCGTGTGGGAGAGACCGCGGAACGCCGTGCGCACTGGGCTATGAACTTTCAGTACATTTCATAGGAAAAGGAGAGTCACGGAGGAATTCTAAAAAGGAGATGCAATCAGCTATGTTTATTAATGAAGTGGAGGTAAGAGTGGAGTCAAGCAGACCTATTTGGAGACAACACAAGGTCCTGGCTGTTCTGTTAAAGGTAATTCTTTATCAGCTGCTTTCCTGAGTTTGGATCATGAATGTTTCCCAAGGCCTATGGAATAGGGGGCTTGATCCTCAGTCTGGCCCTATGGCAAGTGGTCAACCTTTGAGATGTGGGGCCTAGCGAGAGGCAGTCAGGTTATATGGGATATGCTTTAAGGGGTCTGGAGGATATTCATCTCTCCTCTTTCTCTTCCTTATCTTGGCACTAGGAGAGCAGCAGCTTTGCCCCACCATAGGCTCTCAGGCTCCATGGGCTGCTTTATCACAGGCCCCAAAGCAGCTGGCCAGCTAACCAGAAACTGAAACTGAGCCAAAATAAACTCTTCCTTTATTAAAGTTGACTACCTCAGGTACTTTGTTACAGTAGCAGAAAGGCCAATAACAAAGAACTTTCAATATTGGGTATGCTTGTGCAAGATAACTAATTTTCCTCTGTGTGCTTCTTAAAATTCTCCCTGACATCAGAGACTGTGACTTGATCACTGCTAAAGTTCTACTCTGAGGACACTTCCTGGCACAGAGTACATGATGAGAACAGTTTATCTTTCTGGGAAAAGGGAAGATAAGAAGAGATTGTTATGGGGCAATTAGAAATAGGTAATTTTTAGAAAAAGCCACACTGACACTAAGTGTTGAAGAGACGTCATTAGAGAAGAAGGTCAAAATAGAAGATGCTTCACAGGGGTCAAAAAAGCTTTGAAAATCGCCGGTATTCTTGTTGTTATTATAATAGAAACCCACTATACACTCTTCATGTTTCACTGTAATGCTCATATTGCAAAACTGTTATTTGCTCTTTGATTTATTTATTTTAAAATTTGAGCTGGAGTCTTTACTATGTTGTTCAGGCTGGCCCCTAAGTCCTGGGTTCAAACAATCTTCCTGCTTCAACATGTTGAGTAGCTGACATTACAGAGGCACGCCACTGCAGTCAGCTCAAAACAATTTTCTCATAAGCAAGTAACCATATGGTTTGAACAAACTCCAATTTTAGTGGAGTTAGCTCATTGCCAAGCAACCAGTCCTGGGGCTTTGGCATCCTGAGATGTATTCCAATTGTACACTCAGCATTTGGTATTTCTGTGCCTTTACTTCTCAAAAGACCAGCTCAATTCATGAATTAGAAGTGGTATGGAACTTGATGAATTTCTATAAAATAGTAACAGTATTAACTGTTCAAGTATTACTACGAAAACAGTTCCTCTTTTAGGGATAGAGAGCTGAGTGAAGCATTTATTCTCTAAGGCTTGTTCCTTCCTCTTCACTTTATCAAGTGTTGATTGTTTAGATGAGGTTTGGAAATTGCCAGGTTCACTATTAGCACTTTTCAATTTAATTACTTTGTTCAATCCTACATATATTTATGGAAGAAAGGTAGCCATGATACAAGGAACAGGGGAAAGGAATTAGCACCATTCTATTATTGTGAGGTACTCAGAATCCTCATTAAGCAGTACAGTGTTATTCAAATGTGAACTTGGATTGATGGCAATTGTACTATTACTTCAAACTGTAAGGTAAAGATATAAAAAGGAAAAACAGGAGCACAGTTGATGTGCTGAGAAAGGAAAGAAACTGTATCACATAAAATGCTCAATTCAAACTACAAAAGCCAAAAAGTATAACTAAAATATCTCTTCATAACGGCATCCAGAATATAAAATAACTAGCCATGAGCTTAGTAAGAAATGCATAAAATAGAAGTGAAGACAGCTACAAAGCACAGCAAAGGAGAACTGATTCAACAGAAAGTCACACACATCTGAATGCTAAAAGTATTTTAACATTTTTAGTTCTTCTTAAATAAACCTATTCATTTAGGGTGAATAAAATAACACTTACAAATGTATTTAGGTACCTGGAAAATAATTCTAAACCATATCTAGAGAAACAGAGAAACCAAAGGATATAAAATAGTGGTAAAATGAAAATAATGTGGAGAAAGCATTGGTCAGGTTTTCACACAGATATGTGAGCAACCATTAAAAAAAATATGATACTAACTATAGAGTAAACAGAATGGGAAGAATAAAAAATTTTAGCCATAGATAATGGATAAGGTGTTAAAGACAGTATTATGAAGCACTTGGAAGTGGTTGATAATTTCATAATGATATTCAGGAAATGGTTGACAAGTGGGTGTTAAATGATATACCTGAATTAAAGGTTGACATGAGAAAAAAAGATAATGCAGGGAAAGAGAAAAGACAGATGAATTAATTTGAGTGTGGAAAACCTTGGGCAGGATCATTTTAAATGGAGAAAAATTCATACAAATTATAACATCTATACTTAAAAACATGGCATAGACAAAATCGAAAGTACAAGGATCCATTGGGCAAATCTGTGAAGTACTTACAATAGGTCACAGGTTAATAACATTAAGGTGAGACTTAAAAGAACTAACTGTAAACATATATAAAACCATATACACATGTGGAAAAGAATATGAAGGAACAATTTAAGACAAAAAAATGAAGATTTATTAAAACCTAGCTTTACTAATGATAAAATAATTTGGGATTCTAAAATATTATTATGTTTATCATTTTGTCAATGATTAAAACAATATTATTTTCCTCTTTCCTTTCTAGGAAGAAGCAGTTCTCACTAACTCTGGACCATCAGCCTAGGGGCCAGGGCTCAGGACTTGGGACTCAGAGGCTGCTACCCATCCTGGTTTCAGGTACAGTAATTATGAATGGAGACAGGCCCATGAACCATCCTGACTCTTGTTTACCTCCCTATCCTAGTCTGGGCCTCACAAAGGTGCAATGGAGAAAAATCTCATCGCTGCTAGATTGACCAGTGGAAAGTTAGTAGAGGCCCAGCAGGAGTATACAAATGTGAATTAAGTATAAGGGGGCATAAGAGAGAGCAGGGATATGATCCACATGTTATATACACACATGAAATGGTTTTAAATTTTAAAGTGGGAGATCAAATATGTTAGTTGTACTTGTTTGTGGTTTACCTTTCATTTAAACAAAAAAAGAAAGGTAAATGGTAAAATTATTGCAAAAAGTAAGCAAAAAATTAAAATATATATTGCCAAGTGAGGCAGATCACACACACACACACACACACACACACACACACACACAAATACCAAGAATGGTATTAGGAGGAGTTGATTAGGGTACACAGAAGTTAGAGGACACAGTGTCGCAGAGGTTAGGAAGAGAATTAGAAAGAATTCACATCGACATTTTGATGCAGAAAAATATATAACATTCAGTAGGAAAAGGATGGACCTGTACTTTATAACTGCAATTTTAAAGAGAGAAATATATGCAGTGAAAAAGAACTCAAAGGTATACAAACTATAAGTGATTATTTCTGGGTAATATATTTTGAGTTATTTAATTATTTTTAAATCTTATTTCTGCTTGTTTGCATTTTCAAATTTTACTACAAGGGATATATATTAATTATGCATTAGGAGAAAATTATAAAATTCTTGCAAACATAGTTTACTGTAATTATTGTGGCTGTGATTAAAATGGAAATTCAAGTAGTTTGTCCTTTTCTGTTTACACTTTCCCTGGAATCTCAGATTGACAAATTGAATTACAGAAGTTTCTTTTCAGATGATTGTTATAGTCTATGAGGTAAACAAAGACTGTGTGAAAAGAGGTAAAAAAAACAAAAAACAAAAACACAAGCTTTGTGTTCATATAACACACACCAGGCAGGGCCTTCCAAACACCCAAATTAAGTTTTTTAACTTATTGCCAATGTGACCTCAACAAAGTCACTGACCATTCTGGTGTGCCACATTCTCGCTTCCTCTGAAATTCAAATAAATAACACGGTCACCTCCTGAGAATGTTTTGAAAACTGGGTGAAGCAAAGGTTCTTAAAAGTTTTGGGTTTTGTTTTTTTAAGTCAGTGAAGAGTGGAAAGACAAGAGAGATGAGACTCAGATTTTTTGCTTTTGTTTTTTCTCCCCTCTTGTACTTTTCATATCTATTACACATTTCTTGTGTTCTTAGAGCTGCCACAAGCCTGATATTTTCAAAGTAAATGCATCTTAAGTCCTGAGTAGGGTGGCTCTTCATCTGCCCACATAGCATCCTTCCTGATATTAACAGCCCAAAATGGACTTAAATGTTGAAGACGCATTCAGCGTTTCGCTTTCTCGTTGCCCACCGAGTCGGCTTTGAAGCTTGAGCTGTAGTGTGCGGCAAGATAAAATGGAATAAAAGGCTTATGGGTATTAAAATGGCTTTTCCTCTTACATTCCTAAAGGCTCCAAATGCTTATACCGAGTTTAGGCAAACACAATAGTGATTATTTACATGGCATAATGGAAGTAAACACTCAAGGAGAATGTAACTTGATGCTTTTACTCAGCATGATATAAGCCATTATCTCATGTTTTCTATGGAAAACAGTCTCAGCCCAGAAATTTGGTAACTCAGGAGGCTATTAATAGAATGTGGAATGTGATTACTCCTTTTGGATTACTTCAATATGTAATTACTTTTAGGAGCTGGTAGAAAGAAACTCTATTAAATGATAATTAGAGGACTGTATTTGCTTTTAGGTTTTGTAATAGCTCTAAACATGGGAGTTTTCATTAACTGTTTGCCATAGTTAATAAAGTAATGTTTCTTAAAAAGTAGCAATTCTCTGCTAAACCAGTAGCTCTATAGTATGGTTAGTCTTCGACAGAAAAGGTAGAGATGGATTGTGTAGACAGTTAGCTTATCCATGGTGATATAATCTCCATGAAAATGTAGATGACATCCAAAAAGTACTATGACAAAGCACCGCCTACACAACAATATGACAGCATTATGTTTATAAAGGTAACCATAACCAGACATAATGCACATATAAAAGGACAGGGCAGGTGGTGGAGAACTTGGCACAGGGTGTAAAGCCTGGAAGAGCTGGCTGTTTGCAGAAGGCATCCGATGATAATCAGGGATCTTAGCTGGGACAGAGCCAGAAACTAAATATCAAATTAAGCTGGGGGCAACATCAGCACATGTACAAAAATTGGACCACAGATCTTTGGGAAAAAAAAACCTGGACAGTGTAGTAAAATAATCTTAGCTAATCAATTAAAACTATGCTTCATAGATACTTAGTCTCATAAACAGCATGTGGGATCACCAGAGATTTCTGGATACCAGAGCAACTCCCTTCATTATTGACCAAGGTGAACACACACTATGAAATACGTTATAAGAAGCATTTCTTCATCTGAAAACTGACACCAACCTATGCTGGAAAAATAGAGCAATCTTCTAATCTTTGGTGGAGCTAAAAATTAATTTGAGGTGATAGAATATCCCAAGAGTGGAGGCAGGGACTTTTATGAACCCAAATGCATATGTGTCTTAGACAGGCTTATGAAAACTCTGTTCATATTACCTTCTTCAGTTCAGATCATTATACATTCATTAAATGCTGAACAAATGCCAGAGCCTCCCCGTTTTGGGAAAACCTATCATTACAAAAGAAAATTCCTCTATTACATCTGTGTAACCCGCAAAGTGTGTGTGTGGTGTGCCTTCCCATCGAGGTCAGTGCTTGGTAGAATCACCACTTTCAAGGACTTGCATCACCTGTTTACATTAGCCAAGCCACCAAGTAATAGAAAATCCCTAGCTGGAGTACAAAATTAAAGAATGATAAATAACATTTCTGTCTCAAAAGGATGGAAATAATTTACAAAGCACATCGTGGGTTATTCTCCAAGGCTGCTTTTAAAACATGTGTAACCTCCTTCCCATCTTGGCTCTTAAGAGCAAGTTCACTGTGGAAAGCAATACATCTGGAGAGAAAAGCCTGTCATGAAACCTAGGGCATTTTAACTACCTCATTCGATATGTGCTTATTGTATAAAGCCCATAATTAAAAGCTCAAGTCAGTTCCAGAAAAAAAAAAAAACACTGTCAAATCACATTCTTTCAAAATCCAAGTAGCATAGGGAGCACTTCTCTGCTTTAATCAGTGTGACAGCAACGTAGGGAACGGCGTGGGACAGTGAGTGCCTGGGTTTGAAACTCAGCTCTAACTTCTGTTCTGCTGATTGACTTGGGACAAGTTACAAAACAGTTCTGTGCATCATTTTCTCATCTGTAAAATGGGACTGCAAATAATAATGCCTACCTTGGGTGCTAAGAGAACTAAGTGAAGAGAATCGTGAAGGTCTTGGTGTGATACACAGACTAAAGCCAAGTGCATAATGGTATTGATGAAGTGCTAACAATGAGGGGAGAAAGAAATAACATTTGTCATATTAAAGATTTTCTTCAGTCACCACGAGAGCAATCTGGAACATGTGGAGGTAAAGAAAACCTCTATATTCGGGGCTACCACCTTTTACTCCTATGCTAAACAATGGCATTTGTCTCCCTTCTTTCACAGACCTGCACTGTCCCTGGTTTATACGGACTATTTTCATTAAGAAGAAACACTCAGAGCAAAACAGCATGACTGAGAGTTGAAAAGTTTATCTTTTTCTCTCAGGCCCCACCACCAACTTTGTGCACGGACTGCATCTTCAGGGGCCCCAAAACCGTATCATCTACTTTCAATAACCTAAAAATCTAGAACCTACTTGACTGACCAAATGACATTCAACCATCATACCACATTTTACTGTTTTCCCAGTGGAAAAGCAGTGCTTCACCTGATGCCCTTCACCTCTAAGTAGCCAGCTCTATCCAGCCACACTGCATTGTAACCTTGCTTTGGAGAGGAAGGCCTGTGCTCGAAAGATTGTATTGCCTTACAAAGTTGAACTAATCTCTTTTAATGCTTTACTTGATATCAATATTCATAAAGGCACGCTTCCCCCTAAGGGTTTATCAACCTCTTAAAAAAAAGATAGGCGGAGTTGTTTGCACATTGACCCTGTAAGCGTCCCCACTTGGCATTCCCACTGCTTCATGGATATCAAAACCAATGAAAAGGGACATAAATCAGACTCACTTCTTCGTATGCACCCAAGGAGCCCATGTGTCAGAAGAGAGGGGGCATTACTATTTCTTGTGTGTGCTTCCACAGGAAGGCATTATGAAGATTAGGGAAAATATTTGTGCTGTGCAATATAAAAGGCATTTGTTTTCCATTTCTACTTCTCCGAATGAATGGAAACCTTCGTACAAACCTCTGTTGTCTCTGACTGTGAAATTTGGGTTGTGAATGATTTCGGGGGGGAGGCTGAAGATGAATCTTGGCCCATTGGCTGTGTCATCCTTGTCATCTGCACTAATTGTGACAATTGGCTGAAAGAGAAAGGTGGGCCACAAATAAATCATGATGACACTGGCATAGCATTTAATAAAAAATACCCAGATAGCTAAAAAGCTGGATTTTAACTAGAGAACATAGCTTCCGAGCAAAACCAGGGCTATAGAACCTCCGTGGGCAGCAGGGAGGTACCTCCTCCCCTGACGTTTTTAAAAACAAACTCTATTTCCCAGCGCCTTACTCAGAGCCAGGGCAAGAGAGCAGCATTACCTGGTTGGAAAGTGGTTTGGTCTGATCACTCTCGCAGATGAAGCCTTCATAGGGGGTAGCGAACTTGGGCGCATTATCGTTGACATCAAGCACTCTAATGGCCACTGGGACTTTGGCTTCCTGATGTCTGTTGTCTGAGGGGAGAGAGCGCAGACAATAAGCAGATACTAGGTGGGAAAGAATAAGCTTCAAGTGCTCATGTGGGCAGTTCAGGGAAAGGCATTTTCGGCGCAAAGTCCATGTGGACCTGAACTATGTGAAATTTAGTGGAAGGCCCGTGACATGGAGTACATGTCAACTAGAGCAGGAGGAACTAATCCACTTACCCACTTCTGCTGCTGATGATGTGGAGCTTTAATTTTAAAGGCTAATTACAGCCTGGACATTCTAGAGCCCACTCTAACATAGTGGTTCTCAAAGTGGGACCCTTAAAGCAGCATCAAAACCACCTAGGGATGTGCTGGACACATTCTTAGAATATATGCCAGATCTAGTGAATCAGAGGCACCAGGGAGAAGGTCCATAACATTTGTTATGATAAGGTATGTATGAGATGTATGAAGGGGTTCATGCTTGATTAAGTTTGAGAACTACTGTTCTATAGGGAAATAAAAATCTGCAAGTCTTGTCTTTCAAGCTTCTGCTTTGGGTTTACCAGGAGAATCAGGCATTTTACATCACTGAGTGCTATATCTTGCCAAGTCTGTATTAAGTTCTGCCAAAGAAAATGAAAATATCTCTATTTGCCTATATGTTCCTAGATATCGGAACATAAATTTTAAAGGCTAAAGAAACTAAACCTTGAGTCTTAAAAAAAGCCTTTTTCAGCTATTTTGTTTCCCAGAATATAGAGAAAGCCTGAAGGATTAATATTTGGTAAACTAAAATCAAAGCCCTTAGGAGAATACTTACGGATTTCTGCTGCAAAGACAGAGATGTTGAGCCAGGCGGTTTCTTCTCTATCCAGAGGTTTTGTGGTTTTAATAAAACCATCCTCTGGATTAATAGTGAAAAACCTGTCGAGGTCAGTATGACGATCAATTGAATACCTAAGCAGAATGCAAATGAAGCAATTAGACCGACATAGTCAGAGCAGCTTAATATCCGAGTATTTTCTCTATGTTATATTTAAAGCAACTTTCTCAACAAATTGCTGGAGCTCAGTTTTCTTTTTAATCAAATTTACTTTTCAAACTTTGTACATGAGTCTTTTATAGGAATCATTTTGCAACATTGGAATACTTTATTCAGTACAATGAATGGAAAAACTCTTTAGCATATTTGATTGAGAAGTATAATAACGTGTTGCATATTTCTCCATATTTACTACAATCACCCACATCAGAATATTTATGAAATTGCATGTGGGAAGTGAATTTGCCTGGATCCCAAACTACTCACAAAGTCACAAATGTACTAAAGCTTTGCCAAATTTTTGCATATGAAATATTAAATAGTTTCAAGTTTATCTAAATTCATCATCAAAGATTATTTATAACCATGAGATTCAGCTTTTTCTCTAAAGAAAAACATTAACTATATTTTCAGTGAGTCTCTTTAGTCTGTTTAGTTATATAGAGCTTCAAGTGACTTCACTCTGAATTCCAGGGTCAATATACCAAGCAGGACTGGCCCTGTAGTTGTGGGGCATACTTTCTAGACTTTACTGATTGCAAACTATGCCTAACAGCACAATTGGAAGGCTTTACTTACTCCTGGCCTCTGGAAAGTTTACCTTTTACTAGCAAAAGACCGAAGAATTTCCAGAACACTATTAGGACATAATTATGGCAATGTTAGATGAGAGATAGGGAAAGAGTGGATTGAGGTGCAGTGCCGATATTGAGGCACAGCAAAGTAACTTGCTCAGAGACTCAGATTCGGCAACAACTGCAGCTTTAGTTTTAATGGGTTTGTTGAACTCCAAAGCCCTTTACCCTTTCACTATACCCACCATTTCCCAAATGGAAAAGAAGAAAACATTGGTGTGTTGATTTGGTAGAACACTATGTTTCATAATTGGCTAGTTCCCTGCTCTTAGAGGTTAGAAGTCTTCATTGGGTTTTCCTAAACCAGAACACCTGTGTATTGCAGAATTCATATGGTTTGATCATTGATGATCAAAAATTAAAGAATATTAGAGGTACAAAAGAACATAGGTATCAGATGATTTATTCTTCTATATTAAAAAAGAGGAGATTTACAAATGGTTTATCTCTAGTTATTGGATGAGCCAAAGTTGGAGCTGAGATCTTCCAATCCTAAATAGCATTCTTTCCAGAAAAGAGAGACAGCCCACTAAGCCTCACTCCACAGTGTACAAAACAGGAGCTCATCCATAATGGCCGCTGACTTCAAAGTTTCTCCTGGGAGTTTAGTGATGAATCTCCATCCTCGTTGGTAAAGCTAAACATGGTTGTACACGGAGTCATAATGTCAGCAATGACTCCAGCCCTCATTGGATAGCACTGTGCGAAAAAATTTTAGACATATTTCTGGACACCAGGGGCTTACTGTTTAATTGCCATGACAACAATACAGTGTATGAAACACAGTAAGTCAAGATATTGTTTAATAGCATTTAGGCCCTTGGATTTAGATTTTAGAAAATCCTAGGTACAATTTCATGTCCTACTACATATAAACTGACTGATATGCTATTGAATGATATTCTATGATATGCTATTGCTAAAAAATAAAACAGGTTTTATCTTTTAAATTGGGATGTTAATAATATTGTTGCCTTTTTATTTTTGCTACAGTATTTTGTTATCTCGGTATATTTACCTTTTAAATTGTAATGTTAACAGTGCCCATTTCTCATCTTTAAGAATTACATGAAATTATAGATTTATATATATGTCCTTCAGCTTCAAACACAAGAAGAAATACAACTAGCAATAGTTGCTATTGTTTATCCTGTGACTGGTGCTGTTATGGAGACAGATTACATAAGTTCTCAAACGTCAGAGGGTGACCATCCTATAGCTTATGAGAAATTATGGAGGGCTTTGGAACATAAAAGCAAATAAATACTATCCAGACATCTAGATGTTTAATGAGGTAAGTTAAGGAAGATGATCTGTAGAACAGAGACTAAGGAAAGAAATGGACAAATTTTAGGATATGATGTAGTATTTAAAGCATGAAGGTGACCAGTTAGAATTCTGAGTGGCAGAGAGAAGGATCAGTAGGACCCGTGCATATTTTGCTATTTGTGGGATATTGGGAAACTCCTAGGTGGTTTCTAGCCTAAGTGCCCAAAATGGAGATATTAGTGCACATGAGAAGAAAGTTAGCAGAAAAGAGACGTTGAAATTCAACTGAAGTTTACCTGCAATACTGTGTGAGTAAAATTCAGATCTGTGGTAGGCAGAATATAATTAGTTCTTTTTAATTTTTCAGTGTGTCAAAGTAAGTGTAAACTCAAAATATGTTTTGAATTAATGGATGAGGCAGTGAAGGAAAAGTAATTGGTAAAAATACACAGCAGACACTCTGACAAATACAGAATTAGAATCAGGGTAAAAAAATCAGCCCAGAGGCAGAAAACATGGAGTATCAACTGAATCCAATCCGCATGAGTGAAAACCCTATAGGTTAGTGGACATAGAGAGAGAAACGTGAAAGTCCAAAAGTTGAGCCTTAGGGAGCCCTCAGTGCCTGAACAGTGATCAAAGACACCAGGTTTGATGTTATTGCAGGCATAAATAAGTAAGTTCAGAGGAAGCTAAAAGGAGAGATATTTCAGGGAGGAAATGCTAAACAAAAATGTGTCTTATGCTACAGAGTCTGAGAAAATGAAAAGATCTGTAAAGGTCCAAATAGCTGATTTTGAGTAATACTATAAGGTCTTACCTATATGCCCAAGCTCACAAATCCCCTTAAAGATGAAAACAAGCAATCAAGAAATTAAATTGTAAAGATAACAAGTCCACTGTTTAAAAAATTTCAATGTTATTTCATAATCTGTCTGACAATTCTAAATTCAGAAACCAAAGTTGATGAGGTGGGAGGTTGGCTGAAGTTCAATATTGAATGTCTTGGATAATTATAGATATGGAAATTGCTTACTTGCACAGAATAGCTACCACTGAAAATATGACCCAAATAACCAAATGCAGATATGAATCCTTGGAGACAATGAAGTACATAGGAAATAAATAGTTGTTCTCTGTGTTTTTATATCATTGCTCTTCTAAAATGTTGCCAATGCAACTCAGTATTTGAAGTCAAAGATAACTCATTTAGAACTCATAGCATGAACAGTTTTAAAAGTAGTTTAAAAGTGTTACAAGGACTTCCAGTCATTTTTTAATGTATCTTCCTTCATAGAAAGAGCACAGTAGTCAAACTTCCTGGGTAAATATCTCTACTCATAACCAATAGATAGAAGTACAAAGCTCAGACTCAGGCCAAGCTACACTAACATCCAGCCTTGAACACTTGTTATTTGACTTTAAGGAAGTCATATAATCCCCACATATAATGGAATTCCCATGTACTGGGTCCTAGTACAGTTATGGACTCAAAAGATATCCAAGAATATTAACTTAAATAATTCATGGGACTATCTGGGTACTAAGAATATATTTTGGAAATGGCAATTTTTTTTCTCTAGAGGGGTAATGTTCAAAAATCCAACACACTATTATGAGTTGCTTCAGCTATCATAGGCTGTGATAGAAATGGATATAAACTTCACTGTCTATGGTAAATGTTTTCACATCCACATCCCTTTACTTTTTATTGCTGCTGCTTTTTATAGGTCAGTACATAGATAGTTCACCCAATATATGAATGTATATTTATTTCATAAAAAGAAAACTAATATGATGTTTTGCAACAGATGAGTTGTCCTCATATGGGAGACTCTAGAAGATGACAAAGACTACAGAATATACCCATTACATTGCCGGCTCTTAGAGAAGACATTGAAAAGGCATGTGTAACAATCTCAGTGACTAGTGTTACCCAAGCAGCAGTTCACTGCATTAATAATGGACACCATTTGGAGAAGCTTTAGTAATTGTAGAGGTCACAGCTAACATATTAGTCTCATGATGTCTCAATAAATTTAGTATTAAAATATATTCATCCAAGTTTTTCTTTTCCTGAAGTGTGCATACATTTTTGGCTCTTCCTCCCTCTTCCTTCCTCTCTCTCTCTCTCTCTCTCTCTCTCTCTCTCTCTCTCTCTCTCTCTCTCCTCTCTCCTTCTGTCTCCATATACATACATATGTTTTTGAGTATAGCGATGTTTCAATAAATACATACATTACACAATAAAAAAGAAAGGTTATCATATCCTTCACCTTGAATATTTATCAATACTTTGTGGTAAGAACATTCAATACCTTTCCTTTGAGCTGTGTAAAATAGATGATACATTATTGTTAGCGGTTGTCAAAATCAGTGTACTGTACATAGAACCCCAGCACTTGTTCCTCCTAACTTTAAAATTGTTCCCATTAGACATGTTTTTCCCTCTTACCCGTTCTCTATTCTTCCCAGCCTCTAGTAACTAGTACTCTACTCCCAATTTTTATTTTTTATTTATTTTTTATTTTTTATTTTTTTTTCCAATTTTTAGACTATCAATTCTTTTTAAGTTTCTAGATAACATTTCTCTCTGTGCTCATCTATGTTGTTTGCAATTGAAAAATGACAAGATTTCATGTTTTGTTACAGCCGAAAAGCACTGCATTGTGTCCATATACCACATTTTATCCATTCATCTGTAGATAGACATTTAAGTTGATTCCATATCCTGCTGTCATGAGTACTGCAATAAATGTGGGAGTACATAGTTCCTGTCAACTTACTCATTTCATTTCCTGTACATATCTACATAATAGTGGGATTGTTGAAGAATATTTTTCATTTTGGTTCTCCCCAGTGGATGTACTGATGTACATTCCCACCAGCAATGCATCAACATTTCCCTTTGTCTGCATATTTTCTAGCATTTATATTTTCTTGTCTTCATTTTACAGGGAGAGGCTTGCTGATAACAGCCACTCTAACTGGAAGGAGGTAAAATATCATTACAGTTTTAAATTGTATTTTCCCTGGTAGTTGATGATGGCAAAGACTTTTTCATATGGCTGTTAGTCATTTGCCTATCTTCACTGAAGAAGTGTCTACTCAGATTTTTATAGGTATCTCCCTTCTCAAATATACTGGGCACAGTTGTGTGCTCACTGAAGGTTTTTCATTACTTGTCTAAAGGAGAACATCCTTTGTATACCTTTTATACTAAAAAGTGTGAATTTGAATTTCAAAGTCAAATCAAGTGTCATTTCAGGTTTTTACTCCTTAAATATTTATCAGACATCCACTCCGGTATGTATTGTGTTTACCAGAAGGATACAGCCATGAAATAGAACAAAGGTCAGAAAACATGTCTGAGGGCTAGCACATAGATTACAGTGTACAGAATGTGATGGCTGTGTCCAAATCATCAAACTCTACCCAGTAGCATGAAAGACGGAAAGCAGCCACAGAAAATACACAAAGGAGTGGTGTTACTATCTTCTTAAAAATCTGTATAAACAAAATAGGTAGTGAGAACAAAATTGGAGGACTTGTAGGTCCTGACTGAAAAACATACTACAAAGCTATGGTAATATTTGGAATGGCAAATACATATAAGTCCATGAGCTAAAACAGAGTCCAAAGATAAACGCATACATCTATGGTCAATTTTCAAGAAGTGCGTCAAGACAATTCAATTGAGAAAGAACATTCAATAAATGGCACTGATAAATTGAATATATGCATATAAAATAATAAATCTGGGACCTTTCTTCACAGCACATTCAAACACGGACTTGAAATGGAGTGAAGACTTAAATGTAAGAACTAAAACCATTTAATTTCATAATGGAAAAATGGTATAAATACCCATGACTTATAGGAGGCAATACTGTGGCATGTAAATACAGAAGCAACCAAAGGAGGAAAAAGTGGACTTCATCAAAATTGAAAACTTTTGTGCCTCAAAAGATATAGTCAAGAAAATACAGAGATAACTGAGAATGAGAGAAATGTTTGCAAGTCATGTCTGATAAAGCTCTAGAATGTAAAGGTATAAGGGGCTCTTACAATTCATCAACAGAAAGAGGGAGCTACATTACTGCATGGCAAAGGATTTGAATAGAAAATTTCCCCTGGAAGACATATAAATTGTCATAAAAGCACCTGGAAAGATATTCAACATCAGTAGTCAATAGAGAATATACAAGTGAACTTCACAGGGGCATATAATTTTGTGCCCACTAGTTAAAAATCATAAGCAATAACAAGTGTGGATGAGGATGTGGGGAAATTAGAAACCAAGCCTTATATATTGCTAATTTGAATGTAAAGTGGAGTAGCCACTGTGGAAAGCTTTGTGGTGATTCCTCAGATAGTTAAACATAAAGTTACTGCATGAGCCAGTGATTCCATTTCTCAGAGCTGAAAATCTCATATCTATACCTATATCTCTCTACATATACATATATGCAAAAATTTGTACATAAATCTTCATAGCAACATTATCCCTAGTATCAAAAATCAAAAACAAATATTTATTCAATTGAGCATGGGTTAACATGATATAGTTCATCCCCACAATGGAATATAATTTAGCAATAAAAAATGAAATATACACACATTCTATAACATGATTAAACTCAATCAGATAGTAAATGGAAAAAATGCAATTACATAAGACCACATATCATATTATTTCATTTATATGAAATGTCCAAGATAGAAGAACATACAGAATAAATTAGCGGTTACTGAAGTCAGGGATGATGAAAATGCTCTTGAAGTAAGTAACAAAGATGTTGAACAACCTTATAAAACATGCTAAAAGCCAAAGAATCATACACCTTAAAAGGAGAAATTTTATGTTTTATGATATGAAAATTTCCAGGGATGGAAGAAGAGACAATGAATAGAAAAGAGAGAAGGAAGGAAAGAAACAGAGAAGAAAGGAAGACAAGGGAGGCACGGGCAGATTTGTCTGCGGTCTGTGGTCTGTCCGCCCTTCAGGAGAAGGACACAGCCCGGGCCTCTGACTGGGCGCTCCTTTGAGGACAGCACACAGTGTCCGATGTCACCACGATGTAACGAGGAAGGTGACGAGAGATGACGGCACATGCACAGGACCTCTGCTCCATTTGTAGGAAGCCCTAGAGTTTCTAGAAGTTGTGATACCAAAGTGGAGGAGGAGGGACAAAAGGATCGCAGGGCAGAGAGCCGAAAAATCAGAGAGCAAACCTGTCAGTCCCCACACTAAGGAAAACAACCTAAAGTATTTTGGATGAGCGGGACAACAAGAAGCAATTCAGTTGCTGACTTGGGCTGCGTTTAGTGGAGGCACACTGTGATATTCGCACATACATTTTACAGCGATCACTCTGGCTACAGGACGGATGATACGGATGATGAAAAGCTGGCTGAGATACAGGAGACAGGAAGGGCATGAGGAGGCACAGGAGGGGAAGCAGGAAAGAAAGGAATCAGAGGAGCAACCACGGGGAGGAAATTGTGGTAGAAGCTGCTGTGGGGAAGGTTTCAGACAACTGCACATTTGCACGCTATCAGTGTCTCCTAGCTGTTGTGCAGGTCATTTCCCAGACTCATTCTCATTCTGGTCTCATCTCCTTCGTTAGTCCTTAGCTCAGGTCAGGGGCGACAGTGCACCAGTGAGATCCTGCCGTACTCTTCTTCATCTTTCACATTTTCTTCCAATTTTTTATTAGTACATTTTATATATACATAGTGATAATGATAACATTTATTGTAGGGAATTTGTACCTGTATATAACTCGCTTGTTCATTTTTTTCTCATTCCTGTCCCTTCACATCAACCTATCATCCCCCTCTTATTTAAAAATTTTGTTTCCATTTTTCCTTCTATTTTTTTCTTGTCCCTTCCTTCCTTTCCCCTTCTATCTTCCCACGTTTCCCTTGTCATTTGAACATTTTCTTCCCATTTTGAAATATCTATTATACTTCTCTAAGCAACAAAATATATTCATAATAATATGAACATTCTAAACCTATTTGCCCCTCTTTTACCTTTCCCAAGTGCTCAGCAACAGCAAGAGCTTTCCTCCCTAGCCTGCTGCCCTCAGGTTGCAACGTTCAGGGCAAGTGACTTCATCTTGCAGAGCCATGATTTTCTCTTGATTTAAGAAATAACAATTCATGCAACAGGGGGATAAATTAGATCATGTGTAACACACATAGTAAAGTAACTGGGGCATAGGTAGGCATTCCGTAAGTTATAATTACTATAATTACTTCATAATGATTATTTATACTTGACTGCAGTCCTTAAGGTAGACAGGCTCAGCTAACAGTTAAATCATCTAGTAAACCTTGGAAAATCTGCTCCAGAGAAAAATTATGTGGTTGGAAGAAGCTCTGCAGAAAGGGAGTAACAGAGGCAAGTGGACCTCATGTCTTTTAATGTTAATCCTGCTGCAGTTTCATTGACCATGATAAACTTGAACGCTTTCAGAAATAGAATGATGTGGTTCCCAGGGGACATTCCTGAAGCCTCTTTTCTCCAAAAATTTCCCATCCAGCTTGTTATAATTAAGCCATCCATACCTTATTGGGCTGTTGGCAGCATCGGGGTCTTTGGCATGCACTCTTCCAACCACAGTGCCAGGGGCTGCATTTTCCTGGACTTCATGGATGTAACTGGGAGCCAAGAACATGGGGGGCTCATCAACATCTTCCACAGCAATCTTGACTGTGACGGTGTCCTTGAAAGGTCCGTTGCTTATGAACTTCGGGTCGAAGTGCACATTGGCTGCCTCTACTTTCAAACTATATGCTCTTTTGGTTTCAAAATCTACAGGCTGGCAAGAATGGAGAGAAGATTGACAACCAATGCCTTGAAAGAATAACGGAAGCAAAAGACCAGATTGTTTTATAGGATGAAGTAAATACTTCCTCAAAGAGAGACAATCAGTATCTCTTCAATACCCAGTTACCTGAGACATCTGGTTAGAAAATCAGATGAACCAATTCCTGAAATGTGGAAAGTGCTTAATGGGTAATTCGAGCTCCATGGCTGATACAGAAGCTGCGCACCATCTGAAAGGAACCCTATTCTATGCAGTAATACAAAGGGTTCCTTAACCAGTTACTAAAAGCCATCAGAAGGGGAAATAAAACTGTATCAAATTTTTAGCCCATTCTGTAAAGTATTAAAGACATTGCTAATAAAATTGTCCACTAAATTTCAGCTCAAGAATACAAATGTGTCTTATTTGATGACTGCCTTGCCCTCCCACATGGACACTCAACTCATGTACCTCAGTCGTAGTTTTTTTCGTACCAGGAATTGAACTCAGGACCTTGTGCTTATTAGGCAGGCACTTGTGCTGCTGAGCTACACCCCCAGCCCCCTCAATCAGAATGATAGCTTCATTTTGAAGTTTCTGAATACACTGTGTTCTGCAAATCGAATACACTGTGTTCTGCAAAATCTTAAACCTTTACCAGATATACCCATAAGATTATTTTAGGTAATTTATGGGTAATTTTGACAGGAGGTGCTATTAAATAATACTAACTTACTTATTGACATAATTAGTGTTTTTCCAGTTCTCTAAATCCAGAGCATCTTGGAACAGCACTAACCTTTAACATATATATTGTGTTTCTCGATATTTGTTTTAGGAAGCTAAAATACCACTTTATAGTTAAAATGTAATGGCAATTTTATTTCAGTTGGATGCATGGTTAGGTTACCTTCTTTTAATGGTAAATGATAAGACAACAAAGATAATCCTTTATTTTAGAAGTGGTGAAAAAAAAATACCTACCTAAAGAAAAACAAGAATTATCAGTACCGATTTATATGCAGCTATGTACTACAACAGACAACCAACATTTAAATGGTTGTGGTATAGGAAAATTGATGGTAGACATCCCTTAATTTTGAGTCACAGAAAGTAAAATCTGTCAGCAAAGTGTAGACGTAAAATTGCAGCAGAGAAATAAACCCTAAAACCTAGGAAACAAGTTTCTAATTAGCACTCTGGATGATTCTGAGCTACCAAATGTTTGGATCCAAGGATATAGATAAACCCAGGAGTACAGTTATTATCACAGGGAAGATAACTGATTGAGTAGTAGGGCAACGGAGATGAGGGAGGAGAAAAAACGAACTGATCAAAAGGGCCATCATCTGTGTAACCTGAGTAACAAAGATGAAGGTAGCATTATGTAGGACAGCATCCAGAGCTAATTCCCTTCTATGTTCTCTATAATTCTGTATTTCCTCAGTCGTTTTCGTATTAGCAGAAATGAAGATAACTTTATATTATACAGCATTCAGTGCAAATTCCCTACTATCTTATCTATAATTTGGTATTTCCTTTAATGTTTTTGTGTTAACTAATGTGAAGATAACTATGTAATACAACATCCAGTTCTAATTCCCTACTATATTCTGTATAACTTTGTACTTTCTGTATTGTTTATGGCTTTTCTGGTTCATATGTCTCCATTCTTTTGTCTTTAAAATAAAATTTAAAAAAAAA
>PVLD010010310.1:0-71503 GCA_004027595.1 Dinomys branickii
AAAAAAAAAAGAAAAGACCAAACAATGAAGGAGAAAAAAACCAAAAACAAAACCACAGCAACAACAACAAACAAGAGAGAGAGGAAAAAAGAAGTCCACTTCCAGGTTTGTCTCTGCTGTCACTGGTAGACAATGTGTGGAGACAGAGTCCTGATCCATGCTGATCTATCCCAGCAAAGCAGCAGTAGCTTTATGGTGGGGCAGTGGATAATCCCAGCAAGGCTGCACCTTCTGGCCAAGACCAGGCTCATTTGGCCTGCAGGCATCTGTGCACCTTTCTCTGGCCTGAACTCAGCTGGGAGCCGCTAGATGGAGCCAGCAGCCACTCTGAGCTAAGCTGGCCCCTCTCCAAGATGACTCCCAGCCAGTCACTCTCTCTCATGAGGACAACTGAGCCCTCAGCCCTCACCCCTAGCTAGTGTAGGCCGTCACGTCTACTGCTCCCCTCCACTGCTGTGTCTCTGTGGAGGCCTCTGGGGTCACCCAGCAGTCACTGTGTGCACAAATTTGAACCACTCCTCTAACACAGTGAGTCCTGTCTCAAGGAGGAGGCATCACCAGCTACCTCCCTCCCCTTCATTGAAGTTTCTTCACTCTTTCCGTGGGCTTCAATTCATGCCCAAGTCCCCCCTGCTTGGGTCCGGGGACCCACTTGCCTTGCTCTTACCTTCCCATGTTGCTATATCCCAGCATCTGGACAGCAGCACTCAGAGGGCCTCTTCTTTGCTGCTTACCATTCCGTCATCTTGGGGCCTTCTTTTGCAGCTGGATCTTAACTGCAAGTAGTACATTTTGAGTAGAGTTACTAGGTTCTTTATATGGTGCTTTCAAGTTTTTTACATGTGAAGTTCTTAACCCCAGAAAGCATAATAGCCTCTTACCTAGGACATGGTACAGCAGCCACGTGCAGGACCCAGGACACATGGAATTCGCAGGCTGCCATGGCGTCCATTCAGGTCTCATTTAACATTCCAGAAACAGGAGGTGAAAGATAGGGGGTGTGCATGTCAGTTCTTAGCACCACCAGCCCCAGCCCTCAGCCTGCTGGGGTCAGTGTCTACAGCACAACTTTCTATCCTCGGGAGAAGATCACTCAGTTAACTCTGTCCTCATAAGGTCCTTAATCAGTCTGTGGCTGCCTGGGCACCATGGACACAGAATCACTTCTGTCCTGTGTATGTCATTTCAGGAATCGGTAACATTCAAGGATGTGGCTGTGGACTTCACCCAGGAAGAATGGGGTCAACTGGACTCCCCTCAGAGGGCCTTGTACCGGGATGTGATGCTGGAGAACTACCAGAACCTTGTTGCCTTGGGTAGGGTGACTCCATGCCCAAGGCTGGTGTCTGCCCTCAGGCCTTCTTCCACATGGTAGTGCTGATGCCAGACATGGCCTGAGTTGGAAAATAGGGTCTCTGCCTTAGGACACGTGGGCCAGGGGGCCTGGCCACACCTAAAGTCCCCAAGTTCCTGCATGGTAGCTAGGGGCATCCTTACTTGTAGTTGCTACTGCTCCCAGAATGGGGAGCACAGAGAGCGAGGGCTGCTGGGGGAAAGAAGGCAAACGTAGAGCCCATCTGCCATGAAGTTTTCCTCAGGCAGCAGAGGGAGGTGTCATGTGGGGTCCTTAGAACATCCGGCACCACTTGGGTTTGGCTCTGAGGCCCCCTCTCTGCTTTGGGGTCCAGAGAGCCTCCCATTCCCCATCGGTGGTGCTCCCTGTGTAACAGCTTGTCATCATTCATGGGTTGTCCCATGAGGACAGCGAGGCCAGGCAGCTGCAGTGTAGCTAGCTGCGATGCTTTCTCCCCATGAGCAGGGCCTCCGGTCTGCAAGCCAGACGTGATCTCCCATTTGGAACGAGGAGAGGAGCCATGGCGAGTGTACAGGGAAGGCTCTGGAGGATCTTGTTCAGGTGAGCAGTTGACACAGGTAGAAGGGGCTGGTCCTTTGGCCCAGTAGCACCCCAGGGCCCCCCTCCCCTGCCCATGTGCCCTGCCCATCTCGGCTCCTGTTCCCTTCCTCGGTGCCACCATCTTGGCTTAATCCGTTCCTTCCCTCTTTTAGCCCTCTGCCTTCTTATCTTCCAGCTCTTTGGCCCTGTTGTCTCCTTTTTCCTGAGCTTGTCTGCTTCTCCAGGTCATCTGTCCAGTGTGCATTCCAGGCCCTGCCTCTGCCTGCTCGCAGTTAATTTTGTTTTCAATGTTACAGAGTGGGGGCTTGTGCCTGAGGTGAAGGAGCAGCCTCTACAGCAGGGATTTTACAGAGAACCGACACCCCAGGAGGCAGTCACGGAGCAGCTGAAGAGGCCCAGCGTTCACAGGGCCAGCTGGGGTGCAGCATGGGAGGCCCCGGCAGTAGTGTGGAGAAACCAGGCTGTGCAGTGGGAGCAAGCACCTGCCACCCTTGAGGATATCTCCACAGAGCAGAGCTACTGGGAACACAGTGACTCAATGGAGAGCTCACCCCTCAAGTGCTCTCTGTTCACCCAGCAGAGTACCCTTTCAGGAGGACGCTCTCCTGCCAGGCATACCACGGACATCCAGTGCACCAGGACAGTCACCAGAGACCAGCAGAGAACTTGCTCAGGAGACAGGTCCTTGAAGTCCAGGCTGTGCGGGGTGGGCACTGGGGAGGGTGTCTTTGTGTGTGGTGAGTGCGGGAAGACGTTCCCACAGAGTGCGTCCTTAGCCCTGCACCGGCGCTGGCACAGCCGCACCAAGTCCTACAAGTGCGGCGAGTGTGGCAAGGCCTTCACCTGGAGCACCAACCTCATTGAGCACCAGCGCATCCACACGGGTGAAAAGCCCTTCTTCTGCAGCGAGTGCGGGAAGGCATTCAGCTGCCACTCGTCTCTCAATGTGCACCAGCGCATCCACACTGGCGAGCGGCCCTACAAATGCAGCGCCTGTGAGAAGGCCTTTAGCTGCAGCTCACTGCTCAACATGCACCTGCGGGTGCATACGGGTGAGAAGCCCTACAAGTGCAGTGAGTGCGGCAAGGCCTTCAACCAGCGCACCCACCTCACCCGCCACCACCGCATCCACACTGGGGAGAAGCCCTACAAATGCAGCGCATGTGGCAAGGCCTTCACCTGCCACTCCTCCCTCACCGTGCACGAGAAGATCCACAATGGGGACAAGCCTTTCAAATGCACCGAGTGCGAGAAGGCCTTCAACAACCGCTCACGCCTCACTCTGCACCAGAGGATCCACACCGGCGAGAAGCCCTTCAAGTGCACGGACTGTGGGAAAGGCTTCAGCTGCCACTCGTACCTCATTGTGCACCAGCGCATCCACAGCGGGGAGAAGCCTTTCAAGTGCAACGAGTGTGGGAAAGCCTTCAGCTCTCACTCCTACCTTATCGTGCACCAGCGCATCCACACTGGGGAGAAGCCCTTCGACTGCAGCAAGTGCTGGAAGGCCTTCAGCTGCCACTCGTCCCTCATTGTGCACCAGCGCATCCACACTGGGGAGAAGCCCTATAAATGTCATGAGTGTGGCAAAGCCTTCAGCCAGAACCACTGTCTTATTAAACACCAGAAGGTTCATTCTGCGGAGAAATCCTTGAAGTGTAACAAGTGTGGGGAAATGTTCAGCTGGAGCTCACACCTCCTGGAACACCAGAGAGTGCTGCATGGTGAAGAGAAGCCTTTTGCCATCCAGTTCAATAGACACTTGCTGAGCACCTACTACATGCCCGGCAGTCTGTTGGGTGCAGGGGACTCAGGGGTGGGTGACATGAACCCAATAAATGCATTAGATATGGCAAAGCTCTTGTGTGTGGTGCAGCCCCCAAGGAGCAGGAATTTCCCTCTGGGGACCAAACCTAACAATTAAGGTGAGGTGCGGTCGGTGCTGTTTCTTCACAGAAGAAAGCACTTCCTGAGCTACCCAACAAATGAAGCACGGTAACCTCGTGGGCTTCTAGGACCAGACCCCCTGTTCCTGCAGAGGCAAGAGCCTTGCACATGACACTGCTCAGATCCTCCAGCCAAGACATCTAGTGTGAGAGCTCCTGAGGAGGGGACACACTTCAGGAGAAGGGACATGAGGCCATTTGAAGACATCCCGTCATCCTTGATGGGCCTGGAGGTCCTTGAGACGGGGCATCTTGCCTGCAGATGAGAAAGCGGGTCAATTGTTGGGTCCTGGGATGGGCTCCTGCCTGGTTTCAATCAGGAATCTCTTCTATAAATGTTATGTTTAGAATAATATAATAATAATAAACAGAAGAATTAGAGCTCTTACGTCCATGTGAACATTATTATATCTCAGAAGGGAGAATAATCCTGAAGAGTGAGCCTCTGGGGAAAAGTGAACTGTCTGAGAACAGTCTCCTGTGAGTAACTGTCACCCAAAGGTGTCCACGCAGCTGTCTCAACATAGCCCCACATCAGTGCAGTGCATCCTGACCTGCCAGCATCCTGCCTCAGTATTTAGTCCACAGTGTGACGCTGGGGGCACCCATGCTGGGCTCTGGGTCCAGGAGGACGGGCACAGTGGGGCCATGGGTGTCTGGCAGCTTGCCATCCCTGGCCAGCGCTGGGCAGGCGAGGCACTGGGGGCCATGCAGGCTGCCCTGTGGGGCCTCTCTGGCACCGCTTGGCTGAGGTCAGAGCGGAGGCCCCACCGTAGGGCCCAGGGAGGTGACTGTCTCCACGGCTGTCCCACGTGGGGCTACTGTACAGATCCTGTTCTGAGGCTCTACACAGACAGTACAGGCGTTCCTTACTTGAGATGGGGCACTGTCCTGAGAAACCCATCAAGAATTGAAAATATTGTAAGTTGAAAGTGGATTTATTCCACTTAACCTACCAAACATCACAGCTTACCACTGTGATATGAATTGTTTTCTCTTTTTGATCACGGGGCTGCCTGGGAGCTGCTCACTGCCGCTGCCCAACATTTCAAGAGAGGCTCACACAGCATATGACTAGCCCAGAAGAGGAACAAAACTCAAAATGTTGCTGGGGGTTGTGGTGTACACCTTCAATCCCAGCACTCAGGAGGCCAAGGCAGGAGGATTGCCGTGAGTTCAAGGCCAACCTGGAATATATACTGAGACCCTGTCTCAAAAGAACAAAATTAAGAAAAATAAAACACCCGTAATTCTTAATAAAGTTGTATTTTTTGTTTTTTTTTGTATTTGTATTTTGCCCTTTGATGCATTACCTTCCATTTCTTTCATTTAACAATTTTCCATCACTGTAAGAATAGTGTATTCATTATCTTTTTTACTTAGCTGCATAGTAAGATTTTTTTTCCCCCAGTAATTGAACTGTCTTTACATGGTTTGGGGTTTTTTGTTTGGTTGGTTTGATTTTGGGGTTTTTTTGTGGTGCTGAGGATGGAACCCGGAACCTCACACATGCTAGGCAAAAGCTGTACCATGGAGTCAAAGCCCAGCACTATATGGGTATAATTTTAAATGATAACAAAGTAATCTGTTTGGCCTATTAGATATTCTTTTGTTGGATGTTGAAGTAATTTCCCAGTCTGTCACTATCACAAGCATCTTTTTGTGTTATACCTTGGTGTTGTCCTAAAGTAGATTTCTAGAAGTAAGGATTTTGAGATAAAGGAAGTATTGTAGTGTGGTTTTGATTGTGTGTTTACAAAGTAGTAAGCGTATTAATGGACAAGAAAGTCTAATAGAGAACCGGCAAGGATTCTGGATTGTTCAGAAAAGACAATAGTAGCTAGGCATGGTGGCACACTCCTATATTCCCAACACTTGGAGGCTGAGGCAGGAGGATCACCGTGAGTTTGAGGCCAGCCTGAATTACATAGCAAGACTCTGTTTCAAAACAAACAAGTCTAATATTGATCAGGTAAGAAAGTCTCTTCTGTCTCCTAAAGAGGAGTTTCAGGAGTTGGGGGTCCAGAGGAGCTTTGCCCAGGGCACGGCAATGGCTGTGTAGCTTTCCCCAGGATGGGCAGGTGCTGGCCTCATGTGATATAGTTCTGGGCCCTCAGCACAGCTGCCCAGGTTGCTTCCTCGTAGCCTAATGACTGTGTTAGTAAAAGACAAATACAGTTTAGGCTTCATTCATCATTGTCACACTCACTGTTTTTCCTGATTTAAAATAAAATTTTTTAAAAGAAAAAATTGCTGGGCACAGTGGCACACTCCTATAATCCCAGAGGGTTGAGGCAGGTGGTTCAAAAGCTTGAGCCTAGCCTGGCAATTTAACAAGACCTTGTCACAAAATTAAAAGGCAAAAACAAAGAAAAAAAACTACCTCTAACCACCAGAGAAGTCATATAGTCTTCTTCAGTTGTTTTCACATTCATTCTCAGATCTGCTCTGAGTGTGTGGGTTTTGTAAATTGAGTCTTTTTATATGAAATATATAGAAAGCTAATGATTTTGTGTGTGTGTGTGTGTGTGTGTATATATATATATATAGTTATTAATGTCTAGTGACTACTGACTTATTCCAGATGGTTACCAATAGTTTATCAGTTTATTAGGGTTTCTAGATAGGCAGTCATATTGCTGAGAAATTTAAAAAATTGCCTCTTTTCAAATAAATCACTTTATTTCTTTTTTTAAAGTTAGCATTCTGTAATACCAGCACTCAGGAGGCCGAGACAGGAGGATTGCTGCAAGTTTGAGACCAGCCTGGGCTACAAAGTGAGCTCAAGGCCAGCCTGAGCTGCATTGTGAGACCTGTAAATTAATTAATTAATTAATTAATTAAAATAAAATTAGCATTGACCTTGGTGGTGCATGCCTGTAATCCCAGCACTTGGGAGATTGAGGCAGGAATTCAGAGCCAGCCTGGGCTACAAAGTGCGTTCAGCCTGAACTCCATAGCACAAACTCTTGTCTTAAAAAAATAAAACATAAAAAATAAAATGAAGTTAGCACTGGCTCAGACTGCCAGAGCAGCATTTGGTGTTGTTGGAAGTAGTCATTTGTGGTGGATTTTGTTAGAGGTGAAAAAAAAAAGTGTCTACATCAAAACCTTTCCTTCTCTAAGACTCTGTTGCATTCAGGTGGCTGCGGCCCCGGTTCTGACCAAGGAGGCGCCAGGGTATACTAGAGATTTCTCAGGGTGGGGGAGCCTTGCTTTCCCGATAGAACTGTCCCTCCCTCCTGCTCTTTCTTGCCCAGGGTGTGAATTCAGTGCCTGGAGGTGGGCCCGCTGTCTTGAAACCACGTGGCAACTGAAGGCAAAAGCTACCCGCTAACGATAGTAGAATGGAGAACTACAGGGATCCTGGGCCCTCGATGAAATTTTTAAGCCGTTGTTTCAGTCACAGACAACTTCCTGAGCTCTCGGTATGTAAGAAAAATAAACAGATTGTGTCCGTTCGTTCGTTGCTCCTCACAATTGCTTCACTGCGGCCTCTGCGCCCTTCTGACCCAAAAGGAGACAGCGCTGGTCGCGCGCGGATAGACGAAGGGCCAGAGCTGACTGCTGACCATGTTAGTGAACTTTTTACAGGCACGATTTGTTAAGACTTCATAAAAAAAAAAAAAATCTGGGCTGGGGTTATAGCTCAGCGGCACAGCACCTGCCTGGCAAACACAGAGTCCTGAGTTCCATTCCCAGCACCAAAAAGAAAAAAGAAAAAAAATTCACTAGATGCTAAATTATACAAAATACCTTCTTCCCACAAACCCACCAAATCAGGGATTTCCTTCCTTAATATGGAAATTTCTTTGGTTACATAAGATTTTCTAACGTGATACTCTCTTTACATTGGAAATAAACAAACACCACTTAGCAATGGTAAAATAACACTTTATGTAGACTCACTTTTCTAGGGTTTGGGTACAACGGGCAGGATTACCCAGAAGAGATCCCCAAATCTTGTGGCTTCTGCCTGCGAACCACGTGGAGCTGGGGGGCGGGGCTCCTCCTGCACCTGCAGGACAGGCTGTGCCCAACCGCAGCACCCGCTGCTGGTTTAGCTCCGCTGATATCATTGTCTATCTGTTCTCCAGCTAAAACCAAATGAGGTGGGAACCCCGGATGTGGTATGGCCAGATGGGAACCCATGAAGACCCTACTATGGGGCTGTCCGCAAGGACATGCACCGATGCTACTGCTTTCCAGATGATGGTTTAGAACTCACTGTCCAGGCTGGGGGTCCAGCTTAGTGGTAGAGTATTTACTGGCCAGACCCTCAGTTTGATTCCCTAGCATCTGCAAAAACCCACTTTATTGTAATTACAATTATAAACATTTCTTGCTTTAATCCGTATAATAAATTGTCTTTGAGAACTGAGCTAGAGGATCCATAGTTGTCTGTGTGACTGTGCTCCAGAACGTCTCTGCTTTTCTCTTTGGACCAAAGACCCCACCTCACTGGCAAAGCAGCAAGGACAGAGCACCAGCGTGAGCTCAGTTAAGCCCTCCGGAAGCCGCAGGGACCAGCGCCACAAATCACACCTGACTAGCTTGCGTCAGGTTGGTAGAGCCAGGGGCAGCTGCCGGTGGGAGCTGGAAGTGAAGAGGAAGGCGGCGGTTTGTCTCCTGCTCCCAGAGTCCCCAGGCAGCAGAGGCAAAATGGGCTCCCTAGCTTCAAGTGCTTCTTGCCTACGTGGAGGTGGGGGTGCGGGTGCCTGTGCTGGTTAGGGTCACTTTATAATAGAGTCTGGTTTGGGGGTTGCCATTAAGGGTTAGGAATTAAAGCAATGACTAGAAATTAGGGCGAGAATCTAGATGGATTTTTTTTTGAGACAGGGTTTCCCTATGTAGCCCTGGCTTTAATTCATAATCTTCCTGCCTCAGAGTCCCAGGTAGCTGGGATTACAGGCCTGCACCACCACACCAGGCTCAAGGGGAACAGTTTTCATCCCATGAACATCAACCGGAGCAAGGAAACACAGGAAGTTCACTGACGATGCTGGGGCAGGTGGCAATCGTACATTCACTTCCAAAGTCTGGTGGATTCTCTCATGATTTTTATTCGTGTTGTAAGAGATGGGAGGCAACACCTGTCTGGCAAGCACAAGGTCCTGAGTTCAATTCCCAGTACTCCCTGCCCAAATAGAATATAAAGAGATTGTGCCAGCACTAAGAGATGGGAGGGCGTGGTGGCACATACCTGTAATCTCAAAACTGGGGAGGCTGAAGCAGGAAGATGCCTGTGAGTTCAAGGTCAGCCTGTGCTACATAGTGAGTTCAAGGCAAGCCTGAACTACATAGTGAGACCCTGTCTCAAAAACAAAAACAAACCAACAACAAGTATTAAAAAAGAGAGAGAGATGTGGTCTTAGTGTGTACCCAGACTGATCTTGAACACCTGGGTCCAAATGATCCTCCTGCCTCAGCCTCCAGAGTAGCTGGGACAATAGGCTTGTATCAATGCACTCCCAGCTTTATTCCATAATTTTTAATTCAAAGACCACAACATAGGCAAGCCTCCCTGTATATCTCAGCAGAAGTCAGTTCAAAGTTAGTCTATATAGGCAGGCACAAAATCCACTTGTACACTTTTCATATTCTACTTACTTTTGGGTTTTTTTTTTGTGCTAAGGCTTGAAGTACATGCTAAGCACAAACCCTACCACTGAGCCATGTGCCCTGCACTTAGTTGTACACATTTTTGAAAAATAAGTTTTGAATTTCTAAACAGGTCTTTTTTTTCTGGGAAGGGAATTCAGGGCCTCACACATGCTAGGCACAGGCTCTGCTCCTGAGCTACACTCCCAGCCCTTCCGAATCACAGATCTCAGGTTCAGTGTCTTCCCTTTCTACAACCGTGATTGGGATGGTTACGGGATCTCCAGGGACCTGCTCCCTGCTCCTCAAGGCAGTGCACACCTCCCTGAATGGAGCCCAGTAAGGGTAATGGTGTCTGGACACACTCCATGGCAGTTACCAGTTCATGGGCCTTAGTGGTCCCAGGCCATAGCTGGGAGCAGAGATACCCATTAGCATGTGGATCTATGGCAGTATTTAAGTGGCTTATGACAGGTTTCTGTACATTGTACAGTAATCTTCACAAAGACCACCCTCACCGTAGCCCAGCTGGGTCCTCCAGGGGGTTCTTTCATCTTGCCTCTTCCTCTTTTACGGGGCCCAAACTGACTCTGCAGAGCCAGCTTCTCCCTCGCTCTTCGTTTTTACTTTTTTGAAGAAAATTTCGCACTGTTCTTTGCTCTTTCCGTTCAGTTCTGTGCTCGAGAAGGAAAGAAACTGAGGTCTGGCTCAGCAGGAGAAGCAAGCAGCCCCCACCTGCTAACGTTTGACTAGTGAACTACTTGGAGAAGAAGCTACCTGATAACGGTAAGGCCTGGTCGTAGGTCTCCAGGCCCTGAGGGAGCGCCCTCCAGGCGGGCGGTGGCCCTTTATGCTTCCTGTCTTTTGCCCCTTTGCCACAAGATGAGTGGTTTTCCTCTACAGTTCTCTCCCACCATCGCCAGCCGGGACATCTGAATGCTATGGGTGCTATGGGCCATGGACTGGAATCTCTAAAACCGTAAGTCAAAATCTTCCCCTTTATAGTTAAATATCTCAGATATTTGTTTTTATTTATTTACTTTTTTGTCTTTTTGAGACAGGGTCTCGCTGGCTGTGCACTCACTTTGTAGCCCATGCTGGCCTCAAACTCATAATGATCCTCTTGCCTCAGCCTCCCAAGTGCTAGGGTTATAGGCCTGAGCCACCATGCCCACCAGGTATTTGTTAAAATAACAAAAAGGTGCCTAATACCCGGTATTTCAGAATTTCCCTAGCCATGTATCACCCCCCATTCTAGTACTAGCATCTCTGTAACCTGAGATTTCCTAATAATCAGATTTTCAAGTAAGCCCCCAAGCTTCTCTAAAACAAATTATATGAAACATCCAAACCCAAACCTCAAAAAGTGGGACCCCCACCATAGCCCCCAAGCTCAAGCAATAGCAACCACAGTATGGGGTACAACATGCCCCAGACCCTGGCCCCCACTGAGGACAATTGTCCATTGGCTCCCACACACTAAACATTTCTTAAAACCTTAACTGGCAGTATTTTCCCAGACTCAATTTAAGGGAGGACCTCCCTGTGTTCCTGGGGTGTTACCACAACATAAGACTGAAAACACACACCGGGTGTGGTGGCACATGCCTGTAATCCCAGCACTTGGGAGGCTGAGGCAGAAGGATCATTGCAAGATCGAGACCAGCCTGGGCTACAAAGTGAGCTCAAGGCCAGCCTGAACTGCATAGCGAGACCTTGTCTCAAAAAAGGCCACCCCCCCAAAAAAAACAGAGATGGGCTCTCCCTAAGTTGCCCAGGTGCCCCTCAAACCTGCCATACTTCTGTCTCAGCCTTCTGTGATCCCTTCGCTGGGATTAGAGGCTGGGACTGCCATGACTGACTGCTCAGTTTTATTATGGGGTAAAACACATGTCACAAATGTACATCTCCTTTAGAATTTGTCTAGAAGATTTTCTGGGTTTTGCTGGATGCTCCCCCAGAAAAATAATATATTACATAAAATGCATCTGTTTTTCAGTTCATTGGCATTAGGTACCTTCACCATCATCTATTTCCAGAACTTCATCATCCCAGACTGAAAACTCTGCTTCCATTAGCCACTAACTCCCATCCTCCCAGCTCCTGGCAACTAAAATTCTACTGTTTTAAATTTTATTTTAAAAAAATGTTTTGGAGACAAGATATTGCTGTACGCGCCCAGCTGGGCCTGCATTCATCATTGATGGCCTGGCACCTTGAATTATGGTGCCAATTTCATGTCAGTACTGCCCCTCGCCTTCTGGTTTTCCCCATCCTGCCATGTTCACTTTGGGGACTAACTCTGGCCTGAAACCCACTGGGCAGTTCCCACCTGGCAGCACAGGCAGAGCTGAGCAGACATCTGTTTCAGCGGGACTCCTACAGTGATCGTTTCAACTCAAGGTATTGCCACAGGCAACCACTAGATGGCACCACGAGCCCATTTCTGTCCCACCAGCAAGCTGCTGTGTTAACCAGGTCCTCCTAAACAGCCCCTGTAAAATGACAGCGACAAAGGACCCTGCCGAAGGGCGGCAGTGTGTGTGCTATGCACACTGTTAAGTGTTCAGAATGAATGCCTTGTGTGCACACCTTGCCTCTCAAAATGCACAACAGATCAGTACTACAAAGCCACTGAAATGCTTCCTGTGGGGATGTCGGCAGCAGGCTCCTTCAGAATTACCAAGTCCCCCACATAGCAGGACAGTGGCCCCTTCCATCCCCACCATCCAACTCTAGCCAGAGCCGTGCAGATTCACGACCTCATCCTAACCTCAGCTTCTTTTCTCTTTCCCTCCTCCCCTCCCCCTTCTTCCTCCTCCTTTTCCTCCTTCTCCTCTCCTTCTTCTTCTTGATTTGTTCTTTGTTGTTTTTGTTTTTTGTCTTTTTGAAACAGGGTTTTTCTCTGCAGTTCAGGCCAGCTTTGAACTCACTATCTAGCCCAGGTTGGCTTCAAAATCATGATGATCCTCCTGCCTCAGCCTCCTGAGTGCTAGGATTACAGGCGTGTTCCACCATGCCCGGCTCCTCTTCTTTTTGACTGTGCTGGGATGGAACCCAGGGTTATACATGGTAAGTAAGCATTCTACCACTGAGCCACATGCTCAACCTTGACCAGCTTCTTGACAACCAGGTGAGTGGCCTCAGCCCTGCAGAGGGGCTCATGCTGATCAGACCCTCACCCAAAAATGATGGTCCCTGCCCATCTTCCACGGGACAACTGCACTCGTCCTAGGCGGAATCATCACAATCCCACGTCCCACCGTCACCCTGTCAAAGGTCTCCCTCACTCCTAACTCCCCTTTGTCTGCCTGCCTCTGCTCCTCCTGAAACCCACCATCCGACCTGCACATATTTATCCACTTGTCCCTGTATTCTTTTTCTTCTGTTCCTCAGAACGCTGCTCTCCTAACCCCAGACACACCACTGACACACTACTGCTTCTAGCAGGTGTCGCTTATCATTCACACGCAAGCCAGAGCTAAAGAACATGCCACACTGCAAAGCACCTCATGTACCTGCCTGTGCGTCGAGGGGTGCACGCGGGCGTGTGTGTGTGTGTGTGTGTGTGTGTGTGCATTTTTGTGGATATGGTTAAGTGCCTGTTTCCTTATTTTGTTGCCTGTAGTGGACTGCCTGTACTGGCTGCTGTATATGTGTGTGTGTTATTTTTGTCTGTTGCTATGTGTCTTGGTGTGTGTGTGTGTGTGTCTGTCTGTCTGTCTATTTCTGCGGGTCAGGTGGTATCTGTGTGTGTTTGCAAGATGCATGCCTGTTCAGTGTGTCTGTGGCGGTGGTGTGGGCACATGTGTCTCTGGTGGGTGTGCTCAGTGTTTCTGTGTCAGATGACAAGACATGCGTGTTTGTTTTGCAGGATGAGCTATGTTTCTGTGAGTGTGGTGGGATGTGGGGCATGTGTTGATGTTTTGTGTCCAGTGATGTGTGCATGCTACGAAAGGGAGTGTCTGGCAAGCACGCTGTGACGTGTTCATCCCATGCTCCTGTCTCTGACACAGGATGTATGTTCGCAGGATATTTGCCTCTTTTCAGTGTGCTACAAACAGTGGTATGTCACAGGAAACGTGTCTGTCCGCTGCCTCAGTGTGCACCTCTGATGCGCATGTGTGTTTGTATGATGCATGTTTCTGCCTTCCTCTTTGCTTAGTGAAGTGCGTGTGTTGCGGGAGTATCTGGCTTGCCTTGCTGTCTAGTGGATGTGCTGTACATCGCTGTGTGCGTATGCTTTGTTTCTGCGAGTCATGGATGTATCGTACAGGCTGAGTCCCTGCTTTGCTGTGGGTTGGCCTGCTTTACTGTGAGTGGCCGTGTGTGTCTCTCTCCACACATGGGCAGTGTGGCAGCGGTTCTACAAACAGTGGGCCTTCCAGTTGCGTTGGGAGAGCGAGTGCCCACCTCTGGCTAGCAGAGGGTTGCGTGTGTCTAGGTGCTGCTTCGTGTTGAAGGCAGATGCGTTTCTGTTTCTTTGGGTCCAGCTGTGGAAGGTGCATGTGGCCATGTATCTCTGTTTCCGGAGTTCTAGTGGCTTGTGTACATGTGTGTGTTTCAGGTTGAGTGTGTTGATGTTTGTAGCTAGTGGTGAACATGTGTGTACTGCAGGGCGAGTGGCTGCTGGTTTGGCCGTGTGCTTGTGTGCAGCCCTGCCTCTTTGTGTGGCGTGTGCTGCACCCCTGCTGGAAACCAGACCGGGCCTAGGCCCTTCTCCAGTCTTCACATTCCTCCGTGCTCTGCGCTACAGAAAATGTTTGCATTTTCCACGACTCATCATTTTTCCTCCTCAATTGCTACCAGATGTGGGCCCTGTGGTCCCCATCCCTATGGCAACGGAGGTTCCAGCAGCTGCGGTTCCCTTTTGTGGCGCCTGCCCCTGGAGCTGGCGCTGCTGTGGGCCCTGAGGGGGTGGGGAGGAGCCAATGGCTTCCAAGGCAGAAGAGAGTTGAGGGGACCCTCCTAGGGTAGGGGCAGGATAACGGAGACTGCACGCCGGGAGAGGGGTTCCCTGCTCTGTGAGGTACCCCCAGAGGAACTCTGCGGGCCGGGCTTCAGATGCTTGTAGGGCTCTTGGAGCAGCGGGAGGAGAGGCCCCAGGAAAGCTTGGTCACTGAGAGCCCCCTGGTCTCAAATCATGCTGGTCCAGGCTGGGAAGATGGAGAGCCAGAATTAAGGGTTGGGGGATCAGGGAGCAGCAGTGTTGGAGCATGATGGTTCTGTCTGGGGGCATGTCATGGGTAACAGTGTGGCCTAGCCGGGCACGGTGGCACAAGCCTGTCATCCCAGCACTAGGGAGGCTGAGGCAGGAGGATCACCACAAGTTCAAGGCCAGCCTGGGCTACATAGTGGGTTCAAGGCCAGCCTGAACTACCTAGTGAGACCTTGTCTCAAAACAAAAAGATGTGGACTAAACCAGAGCACTGCCCACCCCTGCATCCCCCTAGAGTCTGTCCTGTTCTTGCGGGCCCATCTTGTCTTCCTTCACTCCTGGCTGACTCTCAGCCTGTGTCATCAACCCCAGAAGCCAGCGTGGCTTGGTGCCTAAATAGATCAGAGCCCGGCCAGCCACAAGGCCACAGCTGGGAGGGCGCCTGGCTGGCCCAAGGGAAACAATGTGGAGCAGAGACAGGCAGTCTGTGTTCCACGTGCTGCCTGAGCACATCAGACACAGGGACCATGTGCCCATCAGCTGTTCTGATGCCCCCCCACCCAGCGGGATGCCATCTCTGCTCGGTGACTGAGCCCCTATGTAGCTGACTAAAGTGGACCAAAGGCTGCAGGTACTGCAGTGCTAGTTAGACAGTGCAGCTGGGCTCTGGGCTGCAGGTCGGGTGTAGGGAGTGGGGTGAAGGAGCTTAGCAGGATCAGAAGACTCAGCTGGGCATCAAAAGATGGAGGAGAAGGGGAAGAAGCCTGCTAGACGGGCAGGGAGGCGGGAGGAAACTTAACAGAACTTGTGAAACTCAAGGAGACATCTGGAACCAGGGAAAGCTGAAAGCATATGGCTTCGGGAGGTCACACAGGAGGCCTGTGGCAGTGAAGGTGCTGGGGAACAAAGGGTCACAGAGGGAAGCCGGGCAGAGGGCGGGCCCGGGAGGCTCCCCTCCCTATGCTCTCTGCCTCTCTGGCAAGCAACCGAAGAAGTTTCCGGCTGAGGACAAGGAGCTCGTTGAGGGGGACAGCGGGGCTCTGTGCAGGGGCAGGCCTTCTGTTTGCGCGAGAGGAGGCCAGGCTGCTGGCTGCACCCGCGCCCCGGCCTCTGGCCCACCCCAAACAGCTCTGACCTCCAAGTTCAACAGAGGCAGCCTGTGGGAAAGGCGCAGAACGAGGCAGCTCCCACCACCTGCAGTTCCCATCCAGGGACTCCCTATCCTGACATGCTCCGAGCCGTCCTTTCCAGGTGGCGCGGCCGTAAACTTTGATAAACAGATCATCAAAGGTCAGGCACAGCCCACTTTCCACACGACCCCTGGAGACTCACACAAGGGAGCTTTGTTGAAAAGAGTGGAGGCATGAAGAAGTCACAAGGTCACAAGCACTTTAGGGGCACATCTTTGCCAGAGGTGCACAGACAGGCAGTAATCACAGCACAGAAGGGGAAAAGGAAGGCACTTTATTAAGAAGCTTTGGCCAAGGCCCTGCCAAGAGGAGCCCATCCTGGGGCCCCTGGACGGGGTGTAAGCAGCCCTGCCGGGGGCATATAAATACATCTTCTCAGGCCACTGGAGTCGCCCCTGGGATTCCCACAGCGAGTGGGCGGTGGGAGGCTATCAATACCAGCTTGACAGCTGAGGGCGAGGGCTGGGAGGCTGGAGCTTAGAGTGCCAGGGGAGGACAGGAGTGCAGTAGCTGAGGGGCACCGAGCCCTCTGAGGAGCAGAGACCAGCCGCAGGCTGCGCCGGCCAGATGCCCTGGAGTCCGGTCAATGGAAGTAGCCTTGGGCTACTACCAAGGAAGGGACCCTCTAGCCAGTAGGCACCAGGCCTTAGCCAATGAGGGGTAGCTTAAGGTAGAAGTGCTTCTGGCCTCAGCCAATGAAAAGGTAGCCCCAGCCAAATACCGTACAGTAAGTAGTGGTCTCTGGGCAGAACTCATCTGGTCTTGGCCAATGAAACGTGGGTGGTCGGAGAGCTCCAAAATTCCGCCAATGGGGAGAAAATTGCCAGCTAAGCGCTAGGCCTCGATCACTAGGATGGGGATTTCCCGCCTGAGCGCTGCTCAGCCCTGAGAAGCGGCTGCTGGAGCCTGAGCCAATCAGACACAACCTCCTGCCGTGCCACTAGGGGCCTCGGCCAAGGGGAGGTCTCCCGTGCCCAGGGCGCGGGGAGATGCCGGGGTCGCGGAACGCGGGGTGGCAAGCAACGCTGCTAAGCCAGGGGAAGCTGCAGGCGCGGCAGGGCCGAGCCCCTACAAGGTGGGCGCGCCCACCCTTGGGGGCTCGCCCGTCGCCTCCCGGCTCTTCTTGCGTGGCGGTTTCTGGATGGGAGTCTTCTTCCGAGGGGTCTCGGGCGCCGGCGTGCTGGTCGCTGCCTTCTCGGGCCCTATTGCCTCGGGCGCTGGGGACACGCGAGCTGGCGAGGCAGGCGGTACCGAGCGCTTGGCCTTTTGCGGTGGCGCCGGCTTCTCCCGCGGACCTTGAGCGCCCAAGGCTGCCTCGGCGCGGCCCAGGCTGCGAGTCTTGTCGCGCAGCTCCGCCGCCAGCATAGAGGCGGCCTCGGGCGCGCTGCGGGGAGGACCACCGGGGTCCGTGGGCTCCGAGAGGCCAGGGCCGCGGCCTCGCGCTCGGGCCCGGGGCGGTGAGGGCGCGACGAGGGCCAGGACCTCCTCGGCCAGCCCCGGGGGCCGCGCTGACGTGTCGCTGGGTGTCCGTTTCCTCTTGCTCGGGCTGGGTGCAGGTTCGAGGCCTGGGGTCGACGGTGAGGGCGACTGGGTCACGGTAGCAGCGCCGTGCTTGCCGTGGATCCAAGACACCTTGGGCTTGGTAGCGGGGTCGGGTGGCGGAGGCTTCCTGCGCTCCGGCGATGGCGACAGCGACAACCCCCCAGCCTCACCCCGTGCCCGGGCCGGCCGGGCCCCTCGCCGAGCCACGCGTGCGTACAACGCCCCGCCGGGTCCCTCCACGCTGGACGCCGACCGCTCGCTGTCAGAGGACGCTGAGAGAGGAGGTGCCTCCTCTGCGGACGCCGGGGTGGCTAAGGGCGCCGGGGAAGGCGCTGGGGCCTCTGCAGAAGCAGAGGGAACCTCTGGGTCCCGGCTCTCTGCAGCTGCCTCTGACAAGCAAAGAGTCAGCTGGTCACCAACTGCAAGAACAGCTCTGGAAGGTCCAACCTCCCTGCGCAGTCCCTCACCTTTCTTCTTCCTCTACCTGGGCCCAGCCTGTCGCTGTTGCCAGGGCGCATTCATAGCACCATCTGTAACTTAGCGCCCCTAGGTGTGCGGCTGACAGCCGGGGAGTGAGGGCCACATTTTTGGGGCCGAAGTCTAGCTTTGGCCTAACCTTGCACCCATCTGCCACCACACCCTTAGGTGCCACATGACCCTGCAACATTTCCCCATCAGACTCCATTTTCCTTTAAGAAGCAAGGGGAAAAAAAAGAGGTCAGCATCCCAAGCAGTCAGGCTCCCTCCTGTCTGCAGGCCCAGGGCTGCAGGCCAAGGCGCATCTTCATACCCTCTGGATCCCCTCTTTCTGCCTCTGCCACTCCCCATCAAGACCCACAAACTTCTCTGCCCTGTTTCATCTAGAAGCGCAGTTGGCCAGTGATTAGTGACAGGAGAAGCCACCTGTTTCCCCACACCACCCAGCCCAGCGCGGGACAGCTGTGCTGAGTCTAGCCCGCAGCCACTCTGTGACTAACATCCATGTAACAGCGTTGCCACGGTCTTCCTTGCCACGCTCTGTGTTCCCGCCTCTAGCGCAGGTCTCATGGTGGGGACATTTCACTGGACTGGAGGCTTGCCCAAGCCAGGCCTTACTCACCCTCGTGGGGCACGCAGTACACAGGGCCTTCGTCTGTGGTGTCAAAGGAGGAGAAAGAGGCCCGGGAGGACCAAGATGGTGAGGGCTGCTCCAGCCCTGAGGGTGGTTCCAGAAAGCTGCAGTTGAGTGTGTTGTCCAGGTCGTGATGGGCCACTGGAGGAGGAGTGAACCAGGGTCCCTGCCTTGCCCCAGCCTCTGCCCTCATTGGCCAAATGTACAGGGAGTGATTAAGACCAGCCCTACACCATGACTGTAGGTGGGACAAGAAATTCAATAGGCAGAGAGATGCTAGACCAGGTCTGGAGAATAGGTAGCAGTGAACCCAGTAAAGGAAGACAGTTAGGTGCAAGTGTGTGTGGCCAGAGCTGAAAAAAGACTGGGCTGAAGGGCTGAGGAAATGCCAGAAAGAGATGCCTGGAGAGGACTTAGTTGGACAGGCCAGCAGGACCTCCACGCCATGTTTCAGATCCTGCCTTGTGGGCCTGGGGCGCCCTGGAGCACTTTGGAGCCCAATTGTACAGTCTGCCCTTTGGCTCAGCCCATCTCAGCAGCCTGCACCATGCACCCTGGCCTGGCCTCCTGGGATCCCAGAGCCTGGTGACTGGCCTTCACTCCACAGATGGGACTTAGAGTCCAGCCCCACATCTGTGTATGTTCACAAATGCCATGCTGCCAGGTGGACCAAAGGGTTTTCTGAGTTGTCTCCTTTTTCTCCCAAGTCTGAACCTCTTTACCCTCGCTTAATCTTCAAAAACAAGTAGAAAAGAGAAGACAGTTCATTCTGTTTGGGTGTCAGCACAGACAGCAGCAATATTGCCCCTATCCCCAGGGTCCTTGGGCAGGGGGGTGAGGAACCGGCCTGCTAATTTCCAGGAAAGGGTCAGGGCACTGACAGGGATCCAAGCAACAGGGTGATCTTCCCTTTGGGGCCAGAGCACTCCCTCACACATGTGCCGCCCCCCCCCCCCCGTTCCCCTGCAACTTTGCACCAGGAAGTACAGAACAGACTTACAGCCTGGGGTCCCAGAGCCCCAAACATCACCAACATAAACTCAATGAAATCACTCAGGTCCCAAACCTCCCACACATGCACCTATATCCACCCGCACGCCTAGGACTCCAGGCTTCTTCCCTAGCCCCACCCATAGAACATCCCCCATCCTTCCCTCTGGTCGCACCTCCCCATGCCCCCGAACATTAAACTTCAAAATTCTCGCATTTCTACAGGCAGCCCTGGACTCCTTCACACCCTTTTCCCTGAAGCCTTCAGTGCTGGTGGGTGTTTCACTCAGTGACCCCCATGAGCTCCACCTTACCTACGACTTTAGGTAACTTCTGCCTGCGCAGGGGGATCCGGGGCAGCTTCATGCTGATGCGGCTGAAGCGCCCGCACAGGCGTTGCGGAGCCTTCTTCCTTCCCAGCGAGAACTCCCTGCGGGGGCAGGGCCTGAGCGAGGGGCGGGGCGCGCACCTGGCCTGGGGCGGTTCGAGCTCGGCGGGACCCCAAACACTGGAAGGAGCGGGGCCATGCCCAGGGGCAGGCGGGGCCTGGGCCGCGAGAGCGTGCATCCTGGACCACGCGGAGAACCCGGAGAACCGGAGCGCGGTGTCGGGCCTCACCGGCGGATGGGGTCCTTGCCGCGGCAAGCGCAGCAGCAGCCCAGCAGCGAGAGCAGCAGCCCGAGGAGCAGGGCCAGCAGTGCGCCCGCGCCCATCACGCCCTTGCGCTGGTTGGTCTCTGAGGGGGAGCGGGGCAACCGGGTCAGGGCGTGTGCCCAGGCCTCCTGCATCCCCTAAACCCATGTTCTCTCGCCCACTCACCTAGGTGGCATGCACCAGTGACCGGGTCGCAGGAGTCCTCGTGGCAGCTGCAGGTCTGGGCGCAGTCCACGCCGTGGTGTCCCGGCGGGCACGTCATGTTACAGCTGTGGGGACATAGGGGTCAGCGCAGGCCACCGCAGCCCCTCCCCATCTCGCCTTCCCCGGCTCCCGCTACGCAGCTCTATTTTCTAGGGACTGCAGCCCCCCCCCCCCACCTGCGGGCCGGCACACACTGAGCGATCACTGTGCTCTGCACCAGCACTGGGTCGCCTCAGGAGCCCAGTGAACACAGGCTGCAAAAATCGTCAGGTTCCGGTCCATGGACAGGCTCCAAATGCCTGTGGTCAGTCTCTAGCTGGAGTAAGGGATCAAGGATGACAGCCCAGCCCTGGGTCCTGCCTTGTCGGACCCCGAGGTCTGGCTGGAGCTCTTGGCTTTTAGTGTAAATCCTACGTCCCTTTTTGAGACTCAGGGAACTCACTGGGGTCCGTGGACACCAGGGTTACAAAGGCAGCGCCCCGACTGGAAGTCACAGTGGCCGTTGGCGCAGTCAGCGCACAGGTAGGCGCAGTCATCCCCGTAAGTGCCATTGCTGCACTTGGTCTCGCACCTTGGAACAAGGGGAAGAGGCGTCAGCAGAAGTGGAGGCAAACAGACTCAAAGCCCGCAGAACCCTCCGCAAAATCCTGGGTGCTGCGCCTCTGGGCCGAGGCTGGCATCCGTTGCTCACCGGTCCCCGATCCAGCCCGCGTTGCAGCGAGTACACTTTCCGGTAACGTGGTTGCAGGCGTGCCCGTCGCGGCAGGGCGGGCAGTGGTGGCCACAGCCCTCGCCATAGAATCCGGTGGCACATGGCTGGTCGCATTTGGTTCCATTCCATCCGGGCTCGCACGTCAGGCAGCGGCCCTCGGCTACAGTGCATGGCTGCTGGCCCTTGCACTGGCCGCACCTAGGGAGCGGTCAGGAAGCAAGGTGGGACCCGGACGTGCCTCGCCCCGCCCCCCCAGGGGTGGCTGCCCTTCCCCCCTTCTCCTTCCCGGAGACCCCGAGCTTACCGGCGGCGACAGCCCAGGCCATAGAAGCCAGCAGGACAAGGCTCGCGACAGTACTTGCCGCGGTAGCCCGGCTCGCAGGCGCACGTGCCGTCCACGGGGTGGCAGCGGCCTCGGAAGCACTGGCAGTAACGATCGCAGCGCGCGCCAAATGTGCGCTCGCGGCACTGGCAGCGGCCGCTCTGCTGCTCGCAGGGCGACGAGTTGCAGGCGCACTGATTGTTGCAACTGCGGCCCCACCAGCCCGCGTGGCACAGGCAGGCACCCGTCTGCGGGTCGCAGCGCGACGTGGCGCTGCAGTAGCATGCTCTAGCGCACTGTGCGCCCCACCAGCCGGGCTCGCAGCGGCAAGTGCCGCTCCGCGGGTGGCACGTGCCATGCTGGCACTGGCACGCATGCTCGCAGCGTTCGCCCCAGCGCTGCGCGTGGCACGTACACTGGCCCGTCACGTCCTCACACTGCCCATGCGGGTGGCAGATACACCGTTCCTTGCAGTCGGGGCCCCAGAACTGGCGCGGGCACTCTGCAAGGAAAGGGTGGGAAGCTACGGTGTCTGCATGGGTAGCGTCCCGCACCCCATCACCCGCCGCAGGGTACTGGCCTTCCAAGGTCATCGCGTCACGGGATCCGACCTCGCCCCACCCGCAGCCCTCTCCCTTACTCTCCAGTTTCCCCGCCCCATGCCCAGTGTCGGCCCCGCCTCAAGCTCACTAGTGTCGCAGTTGGCGCCGAAGTAGCCGTGGCGGCAGCGGCACTCGCCGGGCCGCACGCACACCTCGTTCTCTGAGCACGTGGAATTGCCTTCGCACACCGCTGGGGACCAGACGGATGGGGTAGAGCTGCCGAGAGTGTTTTCTTCCCCACCCACCCCGCTCCCTCCGACCCTTGGGGCGCCCTACTCACCGATCCCACACTCGTCCCCCTGCTGTCTCCAGCCAGCGCAGCAGGTAGGCACTTGCGAGCTGCGAGCAGAGGGGGAGGATGGTAGAGCCTGACAGCCCTTTCCCCTGCCCCTCCCGAGGGCCAGCCTACACCGCGCTGGGCTTCCCCTTCACCCGGCTCTGCTATACCTCCCTGAGCTATCCCCTGGGGAGGCGATCAGTTACTGAGGCCCTGCCTGGGGTGAGGGAGACTCTGGCGGTGCAGCGGAGACACAAGTTCCAGCTCTCAGCAGTGGGCACCAGCAGGAACAGGGGGCACAGCAGAAACAACCTCCAAGAACTTCCTAGCCCTCCTCTCCAGCCACTAGGCCTGTGAAAGGGGCCCTGGGAGTCCCTGGAGAGCAGCAATGACTTGGGGAATAAGGAGAGGTCCCTGGGCCTTGAGCACCTGCTGAAATAGAGGTCTAGGGCATCTCTCAGGATGAGGGACGTGGCCAGATGGTCAGTCCAGCTGGCTCTGGACTGAAATCTCTACAAACTGTGAGCTAAAATAAACCTTTCCTCTTTTTTTTTTAGTCTTTCCTCTTTTAACTCGCGAATGTTGACTATTTTGTCCCAGCAACGAGAAAGTACCTAACACTGCAGATGTTCCTAGAGTCCCATTAGACCTACAAGATGTTCTACAGGAATATAGCAGTCATTCACATTTTAGAGAAAAGGAGTATGCGTCTTCTGAGGTGTTCAAATCCAAAACCAGGATGTGGTGGTGGGAGGAGTTGGGAGGGATCCTGAAGACCCTGGTGAGGTGGGACAGACTGAAAGGAAAAGTGCCCAGTGGCCTATGCCCTGCTCTGCACACTCCGCGCAGGCTGCAGAAGATGCTTCCACCCATTCTCTGGCCCAAGATAAAGGCTGCCCCTGGATAGGGCAGCCCCTTTCCCACTGCAAGAGCTTGGTTCTCTATCAGGCCAAAGTTAGGACCTGTGGGGAAAGATCCATAAAATCTCAAACATGGGCCCAGTGTATTTTCCACAAATAAAATTGGAAACCACAGGTAGGAATATAAAGCAGGACTAGATTGTCCTCTTCCCATTTTCTCTAGCCAGCCAGCCCAACCTAGGGGCTCCAAGGAACCCATGTGAGGAAGACCTGATTCCATCAGCCCATCACCTTCCCCTGGTGCCCTGGTCTCTGGATGGAGATCTTACCCAAATAGCCTTCCTGTAAGCAGCCTTATTAGGTGGCCTGCTGGGGTGGCCCCAGAAGTGCTGACCATCCTTTACCCTGGGCAGCTTGGTATGTAGCTCTGTGGCTAGAAGGCTGGTTTTAGGGCCACACTCAACTAGGAATGTCACTACTGGATGACCTCAGGCATGGAGTTTCACCTCTGAGCTGCAGCCTCCCTAGCTATAGAACAAGGCCCAGGAGAGCTCCACTGTAGCTGTGCTTCACATTACAGTTTGCTCTCCAGTCCATGCTCAGAATTCAGGAAGCCTGAGTCCCATTTGTCATTACCCGGAGCACAGAGGGCACCCATGTCTCATCACAGCAGAGCTAACAGCCACCAGCAGGTCACACAGCATTTGGGTTCACCAAGAGCAAGTCTTTCCTTCCACGAATGGCTAGCAGACAAGGCCAGGCAAACCCACAAACTCAAGATCTTATAAAGGTGGGACAGCAAAAGATGGCTGGGGGTTGCAGGTCCCACACCAGCTCTGTAAGTGTGGGACCTTGGAGAGCTAGGCCACAGCAACGAGCTCAACGAGTTTCAGGCTGTCCCTAGAGGCTTTTTCTTTTTTTCTTTGAGACAGACTCTTGCTAAAACACTAAGTTGCCCAGGCTGGGCTTCAACTTAAGATCAGTCTGCCTCAGCCTCCCAGATGCTGGGATTGTAGTCTGGTACCATCATGCCTGCTCCCCCTCAAAGCTCTTAATATCACTGTGATGAAAACCTGCTGGGATTGCTCCCATCTTAGACCCCTCCCTTGCTGTACCTGTGCTTGACACTGACCGGTTCTCTCTCCAATCCATCTGTCCCCACCCCCATCTCCTCTCCTCTGCTCTGTCTACACTGGGTCTTTCAAGAAGCTCACCAGGCCCCAATAGCTCACTCACAATGCCTTGGAGGCCTCCAGTGGGCACCTCTCCCTCAGGGGCAGATTTACAAATCCAACTGCCCACTGGACAGTGTCACCACAGAGAGGAGTCACAGGGGTCTCATGCTCAACATACCTAAAACTGAACTTCTGACGTTCTCAGGACCCCAAGCCTTCTCCATCTCAGGTTACCCCCTCTCCTTTCATGACCTAGGAGGCACCAGATGCCTCTCACACCCACAACCTTTCTCCTCCAAACTGCGTCGAGAGTGGAGCCAAGTCTCTCTCACCCTGCACCAGCCTCCAGAGAGCCACCTGTCACCCCCACGGTGCCTCCTGACCTCCCAGCCGCCTCCCAGCGCATCTGCCACCCGGCAGCCAACACGGCTCACATCCCACCCTTCCTCAGCACAAAAACCCCTGGTTCCAACCCAAAGCCCAAGGCCTCACAACAGTGAGCAGGCCCTGGTGGCCTGCGCTGCCTCCTTCCCAGTTTTCCTTCATCACTGCTCCCCTGAGCGCTGCACAACCCAAGGCTGTTCATTATGCTTCCAGCGTGCCCGCTGGATTTGGAGCCTTGTCCCAGACACCCATGTGGTTTCCTCTTCCAGTTCTGCAGCCCTGGGCTCACTCGCCACCTTCTCAGAGGGTCTCTCCAGATCCCCCTGAAGGGCTGGGGATGTAGCTCAGTGGTAGAGTACTTGCCTAGCAAGCACAAGGCCCTGAGTTCAATCCCCAGTACCACCACCAAAAACAGATCCCCCTGAAGCATCCCCTACTCAGTGCCTTCTTCCTGTTCCCTCCCTCCCAGGGCCGGGAGCAAACCTAGGGTCTAACGAACACTCTACCACCCTGCTGTACCACCAGTCCCCCACCCCCAGGTCTTGTCTAGACTCACTGCTTTGCTTCAGGGGTGTCAGTCTCCCCCCACCACAGGCACAGGGGTACCACAGGCACAGGGGTAGCAAAGGGGCACTGGTCTCTACTGTTGTGTCCCTGCACTGACACAGGCCTAGCACACAGGATTTCACCAGGTGAGGGTACACTCCTCTCTCCGGGACCTCTTCTGAGGATAACAAGACAATGGTCCGGGCTCCACGCGGGAGGTGTCCCGGGTGACTGTCCTTCCCCGAACCACGCCATCACAGTAACCTCTCCTAACCCCCACCAACTCCACTGTACACTGTACAGTGTGCACTGTCCAGTGGAGACAGGCCTAGAGAAGGTAAGGATTTGCTGAGGTTCACACAGCTGGGCAGGGTGGCATCAGAATCTGAGTGAAAACTTCGGCTCTTGGTTGCAGAAACAGCTGGACTCCTGAGGAGGGCTCCCTGCTAGGGGCCTGGGCTCCAAAGGCTCTCCTGCTGCAGCTCCCGACAGCTCCATCCTGCCACCGGCTCTTCATCCCTGGACCGGGCCCCGATAGGGGAGGAGGTCTGCGCCCGGCAGGCGGAGCGGGACCGCGACGAGCCCTCCCCCTCTCCAGGCACGGCCTGCCCGCCCCTGCCGCCGCTGCATTCCTAGGGCGGCCGAGAGGCGGTGGCGGCTGCGGCGTCGATGCGAAGCAGATGGCGGGCTGGGCCGGCCCTCGCCGGGAGGCGGGGCTCGCGGCGGGGAGGGGTCTGCACGCGGCGACCCGAGTTCGGAAACCCAGCAGGGCCGCCTGGTTGCCTCCCGGTCGGGCGGCCCCCGACGACCTGGACTCAGCCTTCTTCGACCCTACAGCCCACGGCGCTCCAAGGGCACCGGCCCGGAGTCCCACGGCTGCCTCTCCAGCTGCCTGCAGTACGGCGGCCCCGCTCCCAGGACCCCCGCCCCCAGTATTGCCACCACGTCCCCACAGGCCAGCTCCTCGCCGCACGCAGAGGTGCCCTTGACCCCGCCATGGCCTCAGACGCGCTAACTTCAGCGTCCTTTGACGCCCGCGCCCACTCCTCCAGTCCTATCCCGGTTCTTCGCCCTCAGAGAAAGCTCCAGGGCCCGCTGCCCTCCCGCCAAGCCCGTCCCCTACCTGTCCTACACCAACTTCCCAGCCAGATCCTCGCGGCGCCCCGCTTCTACGCTTGATCGTTACCAAAAGGCCGAGAGGCGATGCGCCCCACTTCTGCGCTGCCCCTCATGCACTCGGTATCGCCCCCTCCCCGCGAGGCGCCCGGGTCCCCCACGTCCTCCCGGACCCGTCATTGTCCTTTCCACCCTGGTTTCTGGTCCACTCTGGGCGCGGGCTCCTCGAAGCTCTCACCGTGGTCACCATCCTCCCTCCACCGCCGCTCTTTCTAAACCAAATCTGACTTTCCAAGTCTCGCGCGCCGGAGGACCTCCCCGGCTCCCGGCTCTTCTTCCTCCCTTGGACCCTCCTCCACAACCGCTCTCAAGTCCAAGCCACTAGCGCTCCGGGCCTTTGCATATGCCGTTCCTTCTGCTTCAAACGCCCTTCCTCAGCTTCTCACTGTGGCCTCCACAATCCAATCCAATGGCCCCTTGTACAGGGACTCCATGTGTCACACACACACACCCCACAGTCACTCCATTATCCCCCTAGGTGACTTCTGGTCCAGGGTATCCTCTGATGCACCTTCGTGGCCAGGGACCCACATCGGCCTGGGACGGAGCCGGCGTCGGCGTGGGCGGCCAAAGGGCCCCCTTCATTTAGCGTAGGGAGGTCCCAGGCGCCCCCAGCTGTGCCGGGCGTCGCCACCTCCTGTCCCCGAGCGGCCCGCTACCTCAGTCCCCTCCCCCCGCCAGGCCCGGCTCCTACCCGGGAGCGCGGCACACGTTTCGGCCGCGCGGGTTCAGCTCCTGGGGCGCCGTGGGGCCGGGCAGCAGCCAGAGTAGCAGGAGTAGCCAGAGCGGCGGCGGCGGACCCCCAGATCCCCGGCGCCGCGTCGGCCCGGCCCCCCGGGGCCCTGCGCCCTCCATGCGGCGCGGGGCAGGCGCGGGTGGGCGCGGGCGCGGTTGCGGCAGCAGCAAGAGCGGCCGGAAGCGGAGTGCGAGGCCGGGCGGGGGGCGGCAGGAGGGGCGCCGGGCCGGGCAGGAAATTCCACATCGGCTCCCTGATCCGGGGCCAGCAGCGGCCGGCCAGGCGGAGCGCCCGCCCCGTGCGCCAGACCCCACCCTCCGGCCGCGCCGCCGCCCCTGCGCGCGGCCCCCGCCCCCACCTGGCCGCTCACAAACTTGGGGCGAACTTGGAGGAGGCCCTCGGAGTGCTGAAGGAAAGAAAGGGGCGCCTGCCTGCCCTTCCCAGACACCCATGGAGGGGCCGCCCCTGAGCGTTCCTTGCCCGGCCAGGCGCAGGGCGGGAAGATGGGAGACAGGGCTCGACGCCCTTAGCCCCGCTCCAGAGCCTTGTAACTACTCTGGACCAGATGGCCCTGGGCACAAGCAGGCCTCAGGTTCCTGGACCACCAAGCCCTGCTCTGGAGTGTGTGTTCACCGCTTCCCGCGCACTTGGTGCAATTGAAGCGCTCCAGGGACTGAGTGAGCAGGATGCTGGAGGCCTGTGGATACACTGTGTGCACCACGGGCCGAAGTCAGGGCGTCTCTGGAGGGAATGGATGGAGATATGCAGGTAGAAATGTCCAGGCATAGGCTCTGATAGAATGTGGGGGTGAAAGCAGAGGGCAGCATGGAAATCAGAATGACACCCTGTGGCCTGGGAGCCTGGGAGATGGGTTCTGCTTGAAGAGGCTACTGGGAACACAGAGGGAAAAGTCAGACAGTAGATCTGGGGCTGGAGAGTGGGGACCCTATACAGACCAGATGAACGGGTTAACTTGTCCCTAGCATTTCTCTCACTTTGCTTCCCCTATACCTCACCCTCTAAATAATTAACTGCTAATGTCAAATTATTTTGTTTTTTGAGACAGGATCTCCCTATGTAGTTCAGGTTGGTCTGGAACTCACTGTGTAGTCCAGGCTGCCCTCAAACTCATGAGCATCTTCCTGCCTCAGCCTCCCCAGCACTGTAAATACAGGTGTGTGCCACCACACCTGGTATAGTCATCTTTCTCAGAGAAGAGGAACAAGAAAAACAAAAGTTATAAAAATCTCTTCTTTTTTTTTGAGACAGGATCTCACTATGCAGTTAAGGCTAGCCTCACCTCAAATTTACTATGTAGCCCAGGCTGGTCTGAAACTTTTGGTGAACCTCCTGCCTCAGCCTTTTGAGTGCTAGTATTATAGGCCTATGCTACCACACCTGGCTAGTATTTTTTCTTTAGATTCACAGGAACCAGGAATGTTTGGTGACCTTAAAATGTGCTGGTTGCTGCAAAATTAATGACCACCCTGGTGCCCACCTGGCTATGGCTAAAAAATACTTCCCCCAAATCACTGTATAAGCTTAGGACCTATGACCCCTAGGCAAGAAGGAACTTTAGGGTGAGAACTTCCATCTTTCAGCTTGTCTGCCCATCACTAGTAAAGCTCTTTCTTCTCCTATCACTCTCAAGTTACTGGCTTCATTAGGCAGCAAAAAAAACCAAATCTTTTGAGTTTACAACAGTACAGAGCCCAAGGACAGTGGGGGAGGGGAGCAGGATGAAGAGGCCCAGGTCCAGGGAAGCAGGAGGAAGGAACCGTGGGTTTAGGGAGCAGTAAGGGCCAGGCTCCACCCTGGGTTTAGGGAGCATTGCAGGGAGACTGGGCAGCTGGGTCCCAGCAAGACTGCCGTTTGGGGATTTAAGGTGGGATGGCCTGAGCCCCAGGAGTAGCAGGCTGGTGGTGCAGTGCGTGACGAGGCGCAGGGTGGGAGGTTAGGACCTAGGAGCTCTGGTTCAGCCCTCAGAAATGCTGAGGAGGATGGGCGGAGGGGAAGTCCAACCAATGTGGTCACGAATGCAAACACTTCTTGGGGACAAGTAAACAGGCCAACCACTTCCTAGCAGCTCACCCTGGGCACTACCCTGACCTCAGCAGTGCCCTCTCTGTGCTGGGCTCCCTCCCATGGAGGTTCACCATGGCTGCTGCAAATTGGCCAGCACAGGGCCTTGAGGCTATAGTGTCTGTCCCAGCCCAGTTCCAGGCTTGACAGGCATTGGGTCTCCCCTAGGCAGGAGGAAACACCTCAGCTGGGCCAAGTTCAGGGACAGGCATCTCCAGTTCCACCCCTTTTCTCTTCTCCCTAGACCTGCTCCTCATGCCATCTCTGATGACCTGGATGATATCCCCAACCCATCCCCATCCCCAGGAGCTCCTAACTATCTCAAATCTCTATTCACCCCCATCAGTGTGCCAACTGGATGAGTCTTTCAGATTCATATCTGGCTGCACCCTCCACCCTCAGGATAAAGATGTTCTCAGTCGTCTTGTCTTTTTGAGACAAGGGTCTGACTATGCAGTTCAGGCTGCCTTGAGCTCACTTTGTAGCCCAGGATTGTCTCAAACTCACAACAATCCTCCTGCTTCAGCCTCCCAAGTGCTGGGATTACAGGCGTGTGCCACCACACCTGGCTAAGGATGTCCCTTTTTTAAAAAAATATTTATTTATTTATTTGTATGTGGTGTGCTGGGGATTGAACTCAGGGCCTTGTGCATGCAAGGTAAGAGCTCTACCACTGGGCCACATCCCCAGCCCAGGATGTCCTTTCTGTCTTCTCTCAGCCTCAAAGCATCCTGCATTTGGCCCTTACATTTTGCAGTATATGGTGACCAGCTGTCACAGGAAGAGCCCTCATTTGTCCCAGTCACCAAGGGACCCCCTAGACTAAGAACTATGGGTAAATGAAGTGTAAACAGGATGAAGCTATGGATTCACAGGCACACACAAGATGACAGACCACTGTGCAGGCAAACTGAGAAGCCCCGTTCTGGCTGGCTAGTTCTGGTGAGCGCGGCTTCCTGAAGGTGGGCTGGAAAGGTGAGAAGTTAGCATAAGAGCAGGACCTGAGGGCATGGCTACAACGGGAGGCCCAGACCAGGCTGCCTCGGCACAGCGTGGCCACATACCTGTGTGGGCCCTCAAGGTGAGACAGAGGCAGGCCCAGCCTCTGCCAGAGCACATCATCTCCTCTACTACTCAGCCCTCCGTAGGCCGTTCTCCATAGATCAGAAACTTGTGGCTACGCTAGGCTTGGGTGAGGCTTGGGTGAGTGCTGGCAGTCTGAGATGGAGTGGTCAGGCATTCAGGCACATTTCCTTTCTAGAAACTTCTGTGGCACTGTGGGAACTGTTACCCTAGCCTGCCAGGTGGTGGCAGAGACAGGATATGCAGGGTAACAAACAGAATGGGGCTCCTACTCTAAGCCCACATCCGCCTACCTCACCCTTAGGAGCAAGGGATGTGACACTAGAGGATGTAGCCACATCACCCCATTGGAAATGGCCCATTAGGGATCCATACTGGATTTGCCACTCTGAGCTATCTGTGATGTCATTTCCTCGGAGGTCCCTAGAGCCCAAGACAGTGAAGGTCACGAGCACTGCCTTGGGTAGGACTGGTACTCAGGGCCTCTAGCCTACAGTTCTCAGCAGGTTCAGAAAGGAGCACCCAGAGCAGCTGGGCACCTGCCCTTCCCATCTCTGGTCCCTCCCCCCATGGCACATACTACACTCTCGTCCATGTCAGGGCCCCAGTGAGGAAATCTGGTGCATCCCACAATCTGCCTACTTGGCTACGGGACAGGGCCTTAGCAGGTGGCAGCCGCCTGCAGAACCAGTTCCTGCAGGCAGGGCTGGAGTTAGTGGGTGCAGACCCTGAAACAGGCATGAAGGAGGTGTCCAGGTGGAATAAAGCAGTATGCGGCCTGCAGGCTGGGCTGAGTGATGAGTTTAGTGCAGCTTCCAGCTCATCCTTGTGGAGCCACTGGCTATGGCTGACAGCTCCAGAAGAGTGAGACAGACCCAGGTGTAGGTGGACAGAAGGGCAAGTCTCTTCAGACAGCATCCCTGAGAGTCACCTGGAGACCTTGGGGAAATGCAGACCGGAGGTGTGGAGCGGCCGCGGCCAGGCACTGGTGTCCCCCACAATCAAGGCTGTGACTCGTGGTCCTGCCCTGAGACACACACACAACACACACACACACACACACACACACACACACGATGTTGCCTCCCTCCCCACCAGACCAGGGCAGGTTCCTGGCTCCTGGCTGCCCACTCCATGCCATTCAGTTCTGGGTGAGAATTCAGCTCTTACAACACAGCTGGCCCCCAAGATAACTGTGACCTTGGAAACCCAGCCTTCTCCAGGATGCTGCTCAGACACACTGTGTGGAAATGAATTGAGGCCGTAGCCCCATGAAATGGTTAACATCTTTTGTATTATACTTTATTCCATTTATCAACAACACAGGGCAGAAAAACCCAATGATAGGGGATCTCCTCATCACTACAAACAGCCCCAGGCAAATTTATGTATCTCTGCTCCCTCTCTGTACTCTGGAAGTTCCCAATCATTCAAGGCCTGGCTGCCCATGGAGCCTTGCCCTGTTCATGGAAAGAAGGGTGGGTGCCATGTGCCTTAGCGCCTCTGCCCAGGCTCCCAGTTCTCCGGTCCTATTGGAGAAGGGACCTTCTTAGCCATCAGGGACCACATCCAGGGAGGGAGGGGGCAGCCAAAACAGTTGGTGACATAAGACCTCCAAGGCTCACCAAGGGGGACTAGGCCTGGTCATTTCCTCAAGAGGCCTATGGCCTTTGGGGAACATTTCCAAATGTAACATTAAACCACAACTACAGGGTCTACAGCCCTTTAAATGCCAAGGGGCTAGAGTAAAGAAAGAGTGGCTGGAGCTGGTGTGCCACAGGTTCCAGGGGAAATGCCCAACCCCAGGGCCAAGGGCGCTGGCCTACACCTGTGGACTGCACTGCCCTGGAAGCCTCAGCCAGCCCTCCCTCTGATGCCAGGCACTGAAGCCCTAGTCCTCACTAGAGTTGTCAAACTCCTCCCAGTCTGACACACTCATCACCTCTGAAGCAAAGTCTGCATCAGCCTGGCTGCGGTCAGGGGTTCTCCGCTGCTGGTCAAGGAGCAAGGAGCGGGGCAAGGTGAGCACACAGGCTGCCAGGCCTGAGATGGAGTTGTCCAGCTGGGGCCCCTCTTCCCAGCAGTCCTTTTCCACGTCATAGATGTGCACATAGCCTGTGCGACTGCCACGGTTGTGAGAGCGGCCGCCTAGCACGTAGATCCTGTTGTCCAGCACAGCAATGCCAGGTTCGCCATGCCCAGCTGGGAGCGGGCAGACAGATGACCACTGTCCGGAGGAGCAGCTGTAGCAGGCCACCTGCAAAGCCAAGGCCAGGGTCAAGGGTAGGCACTTGCTGGGAGAGAACAGCAGCCTACTGCAGGCCAGCTGACCAGAACAGCCTCTGACAAGCCCTTGGAAAAATGATGCAGGGCCAGCACTGAAATACCTCATCTACAGGCCAGGGGACACTCTGACCTGCCCAGACACAATCAAGTCTTCAGCAGGGCCACTGTAGACCCTGTGCCTGGAACAGTGCCACTCCCTCCTGCCTCACTTGGGCACGGGCCAGTCTCTGGCTTCCATTCAGGTGCCTCCCCGTCAGCACCTGTCATTTTCTGCATTTGAGAGTATTACTTCCCTCTCCTCCACACCTGAAGCTGACCCCACCTAAGTGTCTTTACCACCCTACATACCCACCACTAGTGGAGAACACAATGTGGAAGAAGTTACTTGCTGATTAACGGTGACCAGCAGTGTTTTCTATCTTAAAACAGTAAACAAAGACATGGGGAAATGTTCAACCTACTAGTAATCAAAGAAATGCAAAACCAAAATGTCCACTCTTAACTAATAACTACTGGAGGGAGGGGAAAAATCAGGAAATCCAACAGCTGATGAAAGCATGGTAAAGCCAAACTTGTGTATTTCAATTTGACATAATGTATTAGGAAAGGAATTTGGCAATATGTATTAAGAGCCATAAAATTGTTTTGTTTTTGTTTTTCTTTATGAGACTGGGTCTTGCTATGCAGTTCAGGCTGGCCTTGAGCTCACTTGTAGCCCAGGCTGGTCTTTTTTTTTTCCTTTTTGGTACTGGGAATCGAACTCAGGATCTTGCACCTGCCAGGCAGGTGCTTATGCCGCTGAGCTATCCCCAGCCCCCCAGGCTGGTCTTGAGCCCACAATGATCCTCCTCCCTGAGCCTCCCGAGTGCTGGGATTATAGGTGTGTGCCACCACACCTGGCAAAACTTTAGTCTTCTTGGCTGATTAATCACTTTTGATTCTCTAACTTGGTAGGCAAAATAACGGCCCCTTCAAGATGTGCAGACTCTAATCTCTGGACCCTGTGAATGTTATTTTACATGGCAAAAGTGAATTTGCAGATGGGATTAAGGGTATGGCCCTAGAGGTGAGGTTGTTTTCTTTTGTTTCGTCTTTTTTTTGTTTTGTTTTGTTTTTTTGGCGGTACTGGGGATAGAACTCAGGACCCTGCGCTTGCTAGGCAGGTGCTTATTCCACTGAGCTATATCCCCAGCCTTTTGTTTCGTCTTTTGGTGAATTTTCTAGGTAGACACGCTGCAGGTCTTTGACTTAAAATGGTCCAACTTACAATATTTTACCTTACAATGGTACATAAATAGTGTATGTTCAGTAGAAACTGTACTTCAAATTGTGAATTTTGGTCTCAGGCTAGTGATACATGGTACGATCGTATCTTGTGATGCTGTGTAGAGTGAGCGAGCTGTAGCTTCTAGTCAGCTGCTCTCTCTCGAGAGTGAACAACCGAGTCCTGACAGCGTCCCATATTGCTGAACTGTAGATAAGTTAAATGCATTATTGGACCTAGAATATTTTCAACTTAACATGAGTATATGAGGACACAATCTCACTGTAAATGAAGGAGCATCTATAATTGTACAAGACCTTGAAAAAGGAAGGGGACAGACAGATGGGAGGATTCAACCTATTCTTGCCACTTTGAAGATGGTGTCCCTAAGTCAGGGATGGTGGCCTCTGAAACCAAGAGGGGCCTTCAACTGACAGCCAGCGAGGAAACAGGGACTCCCACCCTATAACTACCAGGAACTCAATTCGGCCAACAACAGAGAGAGGGATTCTCCCCTAGGGCTTCACTGTAGAAAAGAGGCCCAGCCTGATGACACCTTGATTTAAGTCTGCCAGATTTACGACCTACAGAACAGTGACATGTAAACTGCTGGGATGACTGTTACAGAGCATTACCGCAGTCTGCTGGCCTGTGTGGGACAGGATATACACTGGAGCTCTCTGTAACTTCTATTAAAACAAGGTATAGGGGGACAGTACTGGGAATAAATCCAAGGAGTACTGAACTACATCCACAGCCCTTTTATATTTTGGGACAAAATCTCACTAAGCTGTTGCCCAGATACCCTCAGATTTGTCAGCCTTGCCTCCCCCGTCATCCTGCCAAGTACCTGGGATTCAGGTATGTACCACCATCCCTGGCTTTCTGATCAGTTTTGCTGCCTCAGTGGGCAGCCCTGGCCCTGGCTCACCTGAAGGACATCCCTTCTGTAGCCAGCATCATTGTTGCTGCCTCCGATTACATACAGCTTGTCAAGGAGGGTGGCCATGCCATGCCAGGCTCGCCGCACGGGCCCATCAGCCAGGGTGTGCCAGGTATTGCTGCCTGGGTCGTAACAGTGCGTCTCTTTCAGGTAGTCTTCCCCTCTGCGGCCGCAAGTAATGTACATCTTCCCATCCAGCGTTGCACCTGCGTGGGCATACACCTGCATGGAGCAGCCAAGACAGCAGCACTCAGCAAAGAGGGTGCAAGAGGTCAGTGAGAAGGATGGCCAGGCAGCCTCTGCTGAGGCCACTCCCTGCCCCAAACACCTCCTGAGGCTTCACTGCTTTTTATTTTATTTTTTGTCTTTTTTGAGACAGGGTCTTACTATGCAGTTTGGACTGGGCTTGAGCTCATTTTGTAGCCCAAGCTGATCTCGAACTCACAATAATCCTCCTGCCTCAGCCTCCCAAGTGCTGGGATTACAGGTGTGCGCCACCATGCCTGGCTCAGCTTCATCACTTTTTGACTTGTTCCTTGGGTTCTTTCTGCTTTGTTTTGGTTTGGTTTTTGTGGTGCTGTGGACCAAACTCACGTCTTGTACATGCAAGACAAAAACTATCACTGAGCCACATTCGCAGCCCCGCTCCTTGGGCTCTGAACAGACAGACTCTTCTACTTGTTGACCCCTTGACCTCTGCCCAAGAGGGGACACATTTACAGAGCCAGAGGTCAAAAGCCACCTTTGTCTTTCCTTTCCCCAGTGGAAACATCTGCTTGGGAGAATTCCAAGAAAACCAAGGCATCCTTTTCAAAGCTAGTCAGGGAAAAGACCACAGCAAAAGGGAAACGTGTCCCATATACAGTGACCTCGACCTCTCCCTTGCACCCACTGGCCAGGCAACCCTACAGACCTGCTGACCCAGCCCTCCTTATGTTTGCAGATAGCATGTACCTGGTACTACTTGATGGGAGCAAGAAAGAGTAAGACAACAACGAAAAATCAAAATACAGTTGGCGCTCTGTACCTGCAGGCTCAACAAATGGTGGATGGAAAATATTCTCATACATTGTGTCTCTGTGAACACGTACAGGCCTTTTCTTGCTTTCATTCCATGAACGGCACAGCATTTGCATCATAGTAGGTATTTAAGTAAGGTTCTGTGCAAAAACTGTACCTTTTTTTTGGTCTTTTTGAGATAGGGTTTCACTATGCAATTTAGGCTGGCCTTGAACTCACTCTGTAGTCCAGGGCTGCTTCACATTTACAGTGATTCTGCTGCCTCAGCCTCTCAAGTGCTGGGATAACTGCTGTGCACCACCATGCTCAGCAACTATGCCATTTTATACAAAGGACTGGAACTGCATAGGTTTTGGTGTCCTTTGAGGGCCCTGAAATCAATCCTTTGTAGATACCAAAGGATGACGAGAAAATACTCCCACTGCAGAGATGGTGATTGCGTATTTTTTCACGTGCTTGTCGCTGTATATCTTCCTCAGTAAAATATCTTTTCAAGTCTTTTGTCCTTTTTTTAGTGGTACTGGAGATTGAACCCAGGCCTTCAGATTGCGCTACATCCCCAGCCATTTTTATTTTTTGAGGCAGAGTCTCACTAAATTACTAAATTGACCCAGGTGAGTTCAAACTTGTGACCCTCCTGCCTTGGTCTCTTAAAGTGCTAGGATTACAGGCATGTACCACAATACCTTACTAAATTTTTGTTTTACTTTTTTTTTTTTTTGGAGACAGGGTCTCTCTATGTAGGTCAGGCTGGCCTTGAACTCACAGTGATCCTCCTGCCTCAGCCTCCCAAGTGCTGGATTACAGGTATGCGTCACCATGCCTGGTCTAAACTTTTCATTTTAAACAGTCCAAATTTACCAATTTTTCTTTTTATGGTACATGCATTTGAAATGAAGTCTCATAGCTCACTTGGCCCCAGACCTTGAAGCTTTTTTCCCCCTAAAAGCTTGATAGCTTTACATTTTACATTTAAGTCTATGAACCATTATGATTCACCTCTAAAACCACGTTAGTCCTTTTCTTCACAATGCCCTCCAAGCTTCTCCCTGCTCAGGAAAGACTATGAACTCCTCCCACCCCAGAAGCTCCTATCTGGCCCTGCACTCGGCTGCCTGCTTGCCTTTCGGGCTCCATCTTACTGACATCTTCTCAGACAAACCCCTTTCCACAGGCCCTGCAAGAGCCCCAGCACCTTTCTTCATTTCTTTCATCCCACAGACAACTGTAGCCACATCACTGATTTGTAGGGCGGTTAAATCACGGTCTCTTTCACTGGCTGTAAAGACCTTCAGGGATAAAGTCTGCCATTTTTTGTCATCACTGGATCCCAGGACTTGGCTCACAGCAGGCCATTAGCAGTTGCAGAAAGAACAGAGGCAAGCAAGCAGAAAGGAAAGTGAACCCCTCAATGTGGCCACGCAAGTTGAAGACCAAGGCTGCCTTCCTGTGGCCAAGCTAGAGAACTGCGGCTTCCCCTGCTGCCTCAGACAAAGACATGCCCACTCCCCCACCCCTACTCGCCTTGAGGCGCAAAATGGGATCCAAGAGTGCTCCTCATTCACCAGGTCTCAAGGGCCCCTTGATCTTTACCATGAAATGCTTTCACCTTTCTTTAGGATTGGGACAGGGAGTGCCCTCCAAAGAGGCTCCTTTCCCCCAAAGAAGATGAGCAAGCAGCAGGCCACAGCTGGAAACAAGCACACAGCTGTCTGTGAGGAAGGACGACAGGACTGTGCTGGCTGTGCTAGTGACTTGGATACAGAGGAGCAGGAACCATCAGGGAGACCCCACTCCCCATACTGTGAGGTCAAAGTTTCAGTTTTGGGGTGAGGGGTGACAAGAGAAATGGTAGGCAGTGCAAAGAGGTTCCCAAAGGCTGCTACAAAGGCTCCAAAGACAGTGCAGGCCAAGCGAGCATGGGACGGAGGCCTTGGCCTCCACATCATCCTCTCTACCTCTGGGGTGCTCAGGGATCCTCAGAGACATCGGCAGGTAGCAGCTGCTCCGCACATAGCAATGCTGGCACGAGCAGGATGCATACCCTGTCCCCAGAGGCCGAGACCTGGGAAGCAAGGGCAAAGCTTCTTCCTTCCCCTGCAGCCCATGGCTCATTCTCTGGCCGGGTTTAAGTACTGCAGAGCCATAGGAAGGAAGAGAGCTGCCTCCCCAAACATCACTTCTGCATAATGAACATAACTTTGAACAACTTCAAACTGGAATAAAAGCACTGCTGTGGAAATGCACCTGATTTTCATTTTTGATATGAAGAATAGAAACTTGAAAGCAGTTTTGGCTTTTAGAAGGCCCTGTCTTGAAGGGGCCTGTGATGGAGAACTCTGAGCACAGGCTTGTGAGCCAGGCTGCTGAGAGCTTTCCCTCCATCTCCCTCGGGGTCTCTCTTGTTGGACATTTTTGGAGATGTCCCAGTTCATTTGAGTTGGGCTAGGGGAAGGATACAACAGAAGGTTTCTGTCTATACTAAACTACAGAAATAAAGCAGTTTATGGCCCCAGGATGGCATGACACAGGTCATCATGTCTAAGCATTTTGTCGGCTGTGGTGGTACATGCCTGTAGTCCCAGCATTTGGGGAGACTGAGGCAGGAAGACTTCTGTGAGTTTAAGGGCAGCCTGGACTCCATAGTGGGTTCTAGCCCAGCCTGAACTGCATAGTGCAACTTTGTCTCAAAAACAAAGATGAGCATGTGAGACTCAGGAGGGGTACAGTCTGAAGAATGGGGTCTGGACCCTCAATGTGCCCTTTCCAGATAGCTTGGCTGAACTTCAGGGACCCTATGAACACACTGCAGCATACTGGGAGGAACGTGGGTCCTGCTGCCTGGGCCTAGTTTCCTGATCTGGGCCTTCAAACCTGGGCCTCCAACTCCCTGAACATCCAGGGAAGGAAACCCAGAAGGCCCTCCTGCAGCGCTTCGTTACCTCCCTCTTGAGCGGGGCCACGTAGGTCCAGGAGTTGGAGGCAGGGTCATAGCGCTCCACAGCCGTCAGGTCGTTGTGGTAGTCGCGTCCTGCCACAGCATAGATGTACCTGCCCACAACACACACACACAGGTCTGCGTGCTCCTGTTGCAAGGACTGGATCTGGAACCAACGGTTATGCCGTGGGTCATACCTTTGAGGGAACATGAGGACCAAGTATGATTGACCAGACAAGCAGCTTGCCCTTTGGGCCCGTATCACCTGCTCCCACCCTTCCCTGAGTGCTGTAGCCCAGTCTGAATGTCTCCCACCTTGGCAGCCCCCACAATCCAGAACATGTTGACCCACTCACAGGCCAGGAGGCTGCTACACCAGAGGATGGGTATATACCCTTCCACAGCCTAGAAGGTATGGCTAGGAGCCTGTTGGATTGCTGCCCCTTCCAGGTGTAACCTCTGGAATAGTTTCACCTTCTAGCCCAACAGTGCACTCCAGGCTGCCTACCTGCTATTGCTATGCCCACTTCCATCTTATCTGTCCCCACTCAGGAAGAAAAACTCCAGTAAATCGTCTCAGCTGGATGGGCACCTCAGTCCCCAACACTCCGTTATGTAGTGCTACTCGGCTGTGCCCTATCCACATCCACAGTAACCACCACATCCTGAGCCTTGTCAATACCCCGCATGTGCCAGGCTCCCCTCAGCCCTGCTTCCTGCATCTGAAATAACTTGTTTCTTATTCCAGCTCTCCTACACTCCCCGACTAGGGCACCGACTCACCCCAAAGTCTCCCTCCTATGGACATGGGAACTCTTCTACCCTGAACTGTGGGCACCAAAGGCAGGGTCCTACGGGACTCCAAAGCCACCTCATGGAAGGAAAGACAGAGGATGGCTGCAGGAGACCCAGGAGGTTGGAGGAGTCTCCCTGGGCCCAGGAGGGTAGCTGGGCTGAAGCTGCCTGGACAGACAGGCTACAGTGTTGAGCAGCTCCAGCCCAAGGCTGTGGAGAGGGGGCTGCTCCAGGCAAGGAGGCAGGGACACTGATCTTGGCTGCCTTCTGCTGAGCCAGCACCTCTCACGCAGTTACTGCACTCACTCTCCTGACAGGGGGCCACCTCATGCCCCACTCACAGTGCAGCTGTCCCTAAGTCACAGCCCTGTCTTCTGTCTCCCTACCAATTTCCACAAAAAGATCTAATCCACAGGCAGCAGGCCTCATTCTCTTCCTCTGCAGTGTCAAGTGTCTTCCCACTGCCCCGCCCCAACTGCTCGCTGAGGGTGTCCCTCTGCTCCTTCGCCACGGCCCCTTCCAGCTGCACAGCACTTCCACTGCTTCTCCACAGCAGTGATCTCAGCTGCCGGCTCTGCCAACCATCACTCGCTGCTTCTCCCGCTCTGTGGACCCTCTCTGCTGAGGCCTCCCAGCTATTCTGCTCAGCTGCTCACCTGTGCTTCAGAGAGCTCAGTGCCCCGTCCATCTGCTCCCATCCGTACCAGTAAGGTCCCAGCTCCCATTCCCAAGGCCAAATGCCCGAGCCCAGCATCCAAAGTCCCTCACGCTCCACACTCCACCTTTCCGGTGCTCTCCCCCGACCCCATGCTTGCCACACTCCCTCGGGGCTCTTCCCTTTCTCTCCACAGCCAGGCCGGCACTCTGCAGGGTCCATGTAGAATATGCAGGGGGCCGTCCTGCTGGGCAAAGGGACGACCCAAGAGCGACAAGGGGCCAAGACCCATGAGCCTAAAGCCCTCATCCTGTTCCCAGCCCACGTCTGGTCTTTTCTCCTAGAGCAGCCACCCAGGTGCTAGCATCCACCAGCTCTGCTTCTGGCGCTCTTTGCTCAAGGGTACATGGACAGTTACAGCTTTTCTCATTTAACTGTTTTCTCTTTGGCTTACACCCAGTTAAGAGATTAGTTTCATTCTTCACTCAAAGCCCGTTAGATACGCTCTGCAGCTGCTTTTTCCTGCCTTTGGTCTTTGGCCAGCCCCTAGGAATACACGGAACATGTCTATCAGGAGGTGGGGCTGCCAGCAGAGAGGACACACACCTGGGTCACACTGATCTGCCCACCTAGCTGGGTGTTGTTGGGCATCACTTTTAATCTCTCGGGCTCTGCATCTGCCCTGCAGCCTAGAACACGTCATGATGAATCACAAAGGGCAAGGAGCATAGAAAGCTTCCCTGTACACTTGCTGGGGGAGGGGCACCTAAAGACCAGGGTTCGCTGCTGCAGCCCCACATCTCAGCACACCACCTGCAGCAGGTAGCCACATGCTGTCTGCTGAGTGAGACTACCAGTAAGCAGCTCCCTCGTTCCCCTGACAAATCCCACAGTGCTCAGTGCAGGGACTCCAGAGGGCCAGGGCGCTGACTTCTGCAAAAGGGGAAACAGGGACACCGAGCAAACAAGCGCTCCACAGAATCCCAGAGCCCGGGAAGAAACAAATGAGGCGGGCAATGAGTGACCAACCAGTCAGTGGGGGCCAGGGAGGGCAACTCTTTTCAGCAGCCAGGAAAGGCCTTCTGAAAAGGGAGGGTCTGAGACTTGAGTCAGGGGAAACAAGCCAGCAGAAAGTGTAGCTGGGCCCAGCAGTTGGCTCACAGAGGTTCTGTTACCTGGCTAGATGGGGGGCAGTCAGTGCCTTTCAGCAGCTGTGTGGTGCTCCTCCCAGTAACCAGCTTCCTGCACCCATACTATAGTCAGACTAGACCGCATCTGCTTTTCCCACCAGAGGGAAATGAAACTCTATAGATACTTCCACTTGCTTCCTGCTGGTCTTCTGCCCTCAGTTTCTTTTCTTTTTTCAGACAGCGTCTGGCTATGCAGCCCAGGCTGGCCATGGACTCAGTGATCCTCCTGCCTCAGCCTCCAGAGGGCTGTGATTACAGGTGTGTGTGCGCCACCACACCCAGCTGGCTGCCCCCAGTTTCTTAGGCTGAGTTCATTTGGATTTTGTGACTTCATATTTAAGGAACCACACATATACACACTGGTCAATAATTTAGATGGGAACACAAATTTTGTGGATTTGCTATTTCTCTCCGTGTGTGTGTATGTGGGGGGTTCCTGGGACAGAACCAAGGGCCTCATGTGCCACCGCTGAGATACACTTCCAGCCCTAGCTACTGTTTTATTGGACTAATTTTCCATTTTTTTTGGAACAAAGCCTTAAGGAGTATTTCTTTCCAAAAAATATAAAGCTTTAAGTATTTTAATTTTTTTTTGATACAGGGTCTCACTATGTAGTCCAGGCTGGCCCTGAACTCACTATGTAGCTCAGGCTGACATCAAACTCACAGTAAGCATCCTGCTTCAGCCTCCCAAGTGCTGGAACTGCAGGAGTGCCCCCTCAGCTAGTTTAGTATTTCGTATGAAAACACAGACAGCTTTAGTCCTTGCTATGACTGAACGTTTGTACTCCCCAACCCCAGGGTCGAAGCCCTGACACCTAATGCACTGACACTTGGAGATGGGCCCTTTGTGAGGTAATGAGGTCATGACAGTAGTGTACTCAGGATGGGACTAGCGAAAGGAAGAGACTAGAGGCAGGCCCGGCAGTGCACACCCGGAATCCCAGCACTTGGGAGGTTGAGACAAGACTACTGCAAGTTCTAAGCCAGCCTGGGTTATGTAGTAAGACCCTGTCTCAAAAGACAAAAACAAAAAATAACAATGAAAGGAAGAAACCAGAGTTCACTCTCTACCATGTGAAGGCACAGCAAGGAAAGTCCTTCACTAGGACCAGGTTGGCAGGCACCATGAGCTTTGACTTCCCAGTAACCAAACAGAAATACATGCATTTAAGACACAATCTATGGGATTTGTTACAGCAGTCTGAATCGACTAAGATAGTAACTTTAATCTAGATACTCAGAGATACAATCTAGAATTGGAACTAAAGTGTTTTGGTATTCTTTCCTAAATTGAGTAGTTTGCATTTTTTTTCTATGTCCACAACAAATATTTCCATGACTGTTAATGCTCAAAGTCCATTAAAACCTTTTAAAATTTAAATGTATCACATTAATAGTCATAGAAATGCCTGAGGAAACAACCAAGTTACTATTTGAGGTAAGAGTCAGGGCTCATGGTAAGACTGGCTACTTTTTGGTTTGGCATACAAGTCTGTGTTTCATACTCATAGGGCTATGGCCATGAAAAAGGCACAAAGAACAACGTGGGTAATTGCTATGATCTGAATGTGGGACCCTGGTCTCTTCCTGTCTTTCTCTGTCTCTGGTTCAAGATACAACTCACACCTACTCCCATTACTGCCATCTTCCCTCACAGAGGCCAAACCAATGGTCATTGCATTCATACCCCATCACAGATTTTGAACCTCCAAAATTATGAGCTAAATAAACCTTTTTATTTGCCATATGTGAGCTGTCTCAGGTATTTCACTGTAATATGAAGGTCACTGATACAGTAAAAAGAAAAAAATAAAAGAAACTGGTATCATGGAAAAAAATATAATTTGCTTCAAGAGGTAACTTCATGGGTGTGGTGACATGCCTTTAATCCCAGCACTCTGGAAGCTGAGGGAGGAGGATTGCCACAAGTAAGGCCATCCCAGACTACATAAAAATAAAAAGAAACTTCACATGGGTTTCTGTATCAGAGCTTTATGATACAATCTGGTAATATAACTCCTTAGAATACAAATCCTAATTTACTGCAAAAATTTCTCTTCTTACACTCTGAGGGTGTGAAACAGTGATGGGGAAGCTTTTATAGCTTTTAATGATATCTGACTGCGGCATGCATACCACAGGTTCACCACAACTGGTTTTAAAGTGGGTGAGCTAACAAAAAAGGAAGAAGAACTTAACTCTTAGAACATTCAAATTAAAGGATTTAGGGGCCAGGGATACAGCTGAGTGGCAGTGCGCCTGCCTGGCAAGCACAAGATTATTTGACCTACTGTTTCTTACTCTACCAAAGAAATGGATCTCTGGGATCACAGATTAGTTAACTGATAAAGTTGGAGGCATCCTGCAGACCACAGCAACCCACAAACCCATCTGAGAAAAGTGCTTCCTTCCATGCGACCTTGTGCCCAGCACTCAGTTGACAACAGAACCAGGAAGGATTTGGCAAGAGGCTCAGTGAAGCTTGCTGGCCTTTTCCATTTCCCTGAGCAAAGCTGTGCACCCAGGTGGGCAGTAAGCCATTCTCCATCATGGACTGGCAATTAAGAAAGGGAAGAGCAGAGAAGACCAGCAGGGAAGTACAAACAAGACGGAGCAAAATTTGAGAGCAAGATGGAGTAGCTACCCTGTCCAGCATGCCTTACTCCCCTTGTGCTCAGCCAGCCAGGTGACTCTCTATATGTACAACTGAGCACGCCCTGGCAAGGATGGGCAGGCTGCATCCAGGATGGGTGGATTTCTGATAAGGAACGGAGACAGAAGGAAATGAAAACAATCCTGGCACCCATCTCCCTTATCTATGGTCTACATTCTCTTTTTTCACCTGGACTTTATTCCACAAAACAGGGGAGCACTAAGCTATGGAAGCTAATGTGGGAACCAGGCTACGGTGAGGTGAACATGGCCCTGAGCAGCCCTATAGCCCACAACTCTTGTACCCGAGTGTCACCTGCAGACAAAGTTTCTGGCAAGTGCCCCTTCATACCTCCAGCATCGAGATTCAGCTCGGAATCCTTGGATGTTGTTGTCCCCTCCAATCAAATACACAAAGTTATTGAGTACTGCGACGCCCTGGTTGGACATGCGGGGGGCCAGAGAGGCAGTGAAGTGCTTCCACTCTCCCAGCAGGGGATTCAGATACTTTGCCTGGTCACTGAGGACTGTGGATGGTGTAGAGTGAATGCCCCCAAAGCCCACAACACACTGGAAGTCCGAGCGTAGCTCTGTCTGCGGGCTCTGCAGACTGGGCTGCAGACTCTCATTCTGGTGGTACATAAGGGCGCTGGCCACTGTGTCCCTCAGTGGGCTGGGATCCATTTTGTCATGCAGCCGCTGGAGGACATCAGCTTCCATCAGGGGAAATCGTACTGTCTCAAGGAGTTTAGGGGGTTGGTGCAGCGAGATCTGATCAGCCTGCACCTGCTCTAGGGTATAATGGTAGAGCAGGGCTCCTTCATACACCTCTGTCTCGCAGGACACTTCCAGGCGATTGCTGCTGAGGAGGGAGTAGACCTTCTCCAGGGGAAGTTGGCGATACTTATCAGTCCTTGAGAAGGCCACAAAATTTTTGAGGATGTAGGTGTCCAGCTGCTCGGTCAAGCGGCTCAAGTCAAAGAGCTCTGCCAGTCGGTAGACATCAAGGATGTTCTCTTCATCCACCCAGGACATGAGGAAATCACAGCAGAAATGGATAATTTCTGGGATCTGCAAAAAGGACACTCATTCAAGCAGACTGATGTTGGGCTCAAGCAGCATGATAGAAATATGGCTTACATGGCTGGGCCCTGCAGCTGGTACCCTGGGGTGGGGTAAAAGTGGACCCCCCCCACCAACCTTTCCCAACACAAATGACAGGATCACTGCAGACTGACTGGTTTTAAGTCCTGCCTTGGATATGTGCCAAGTAAGCCATATGTGGCATGTTCCTAACCTTTTTGAGCCTCCATTTCCTCACCTATAAAATAGGAATAAAGTATATAGAAATATACTGAGAATGAGCAAGTGCACAGGAACTACCTGGCACATAAGAGCATACCCTTGATATATGTGAACAGCCTTTTAGATCAGAAGTACTGGCTCTCAGGGCTGGGGGTATAGCTCAGTGGCATAAGTGCTTGCCTGACAAGCACAAGGTCCTGAGTTCGATCCCCGGTACCGGAAAAAAAAAAAAAAGAAGTACTGGCTCTCCAGAGAAGCAGAAGTGGGATCAATGGTGACTGTGTCAGATATCCCTGTTGTGGAAGGGGCCTGGGACCTCTTCCTGCCCCCACCCTGGGCCTCTCTAGAAGCATCTCCCTCTCCTAAAGTGCTGGGACTAAAAACACATCCAGCCCTTTTCTCCTGCCAAAACTCTCTCAAGAGTTCCAGTGGAAGTTACAGGCCCAGTAATCCCCCAAAGCTTCAGCAGGCCCAGGCCCTGTGCCACTGTGATGGTTCATACATGTGTCAACTTGGGGAGTTAGAGGTTTGGCTAGATGACTCAGCAGGAAGCCAGGGTCCTTACTTTGTATTCATCCTGAGGCTGTGCAAGAGGAAGGCATGGAGGTTTGTGTGAGAGCTACATACTCCCTGGGTGGGGGTAGCCTGTTTACAATGTAAGGGAAGGAAAGAGGCTGCTTGCTGTCATTCCTCCCTTTTGCTCTGGTTGTTTTTTTTTTTTTTTTTTTTTGGCGGTACTGGGGATCGAACTCAGGACCCTGCGCTTGCTAGGCAGGCACTTATTCCACTGAGCTATATCCCCAGCCCCTTGCTCTGGTTGTTTTTGCTGTGGTCTGCTGCCATGAATGTTTGCCCTCTACCTCTGAGCCAGCCAAGTATGGACTGAAACCTCCACGAACTGTAAGCTAAATAAACCTTTCCTTCCTTTATTTTGGGCATTGGGTATTTTGTCTCAGCAGCGAGAGAAAAGTAACTAAGACAGCCACCCATCACCTACACAATCAGAACTGCCTACAGCGTGTCTCCAGATGCTTGACTAGCATGCACGCCAAGATCCTCACTTAAAATTCTTGCAAAGCTGGCACACTGATCTGAGGCCCCCTGCCTGAGTCGAGAGATCCAATGAACTCTGTAAGTACAGGGCCTGCTGCTGTGCAGAACCACTGATGGATGGGCAGGAAGGCAAGTGAGGGAATGGCACAGAAGTGGGACAGAGCCGAGAATCAGGCCACAGGTCCCTGAAGGCTGCCCAAGAACACCCTGGGATCTGATCAACAAAGCATGGCAGAAGTAAGGGAGACAAAGAAAAGGGCTCTACAGAAAACTGCCTAGGATAACAAACTAGGTGCTGACCAGGTCTTTAGGAAAACAGGCTTTTAAAGCTAGGAATGTGGCTCAGTGGTAGAGTGCTTACCTAGCATACTTAAGGCCTGGGTTCAAATCCCCTCTACTGAGGAAAAAAAAAAAAAAGAGGAAAATAAGATTTTAGAGTTTCTCTAAAAATCAGGATATAGTTAGCCCTCACTATCTATATGTAGGTTCCACATATAAGGATTCAACCTACTGTAGATTTGGGCCCATAATCCCAGCTACTCAAAAGGCTGAGATAGGAGACTAGGAGTTCAACTAGCCTAGATCACTTAGTGAGATCCTAGCTTGAAAATAAATTTAAGGGGCTGGGGATATAGCTCAGTGGAATAAGCGCTTGCCTAGCAAGCACAGGGTCCTGAGTTCGATCCCCAGTACCGCAAAAAAAAAAAAAAATTACAAAAAAAAAAAGAAAATAAATTTAAGAAAATTCTGTGGTAGGATATATGCAAATATTATGCCATTTTATATGAGACTTGAGCATCTCTGGATTTTGGTATCTAAAGGGAGTCCTGGAACCAGTTTCCCAAGGATGACTCCACTTCATTTATCCAGTATCATTAACAAATTAACAACTGCGCAATAGGAATTTTGCTGGTATTTGAAGCTGATCAATAAACATTTTTTTCCTTTAGTTCTAAAGATAGCTCCTACTTGCTTACCAGGTCATGTACTAAAAGATAACGGACACCTGCAAACTGTCAGAGGTATGCCCCATCGGAGATGTCCCCAGGGCGCTGTTAGGTCCTGCGATGCTTGATCACCCATTTTATCCTGTAACAGTCACTTCTGCTTTGCTGCTTCTTCCTAAAATCCAGTTTCTTATATGTCATACAGTTGGGCTCTGAAGACCAGGCAAAATGTGAGAGCCAAGAGTCCCAAGTGGGCTTGAGCAGCAGCACCCTGAAAAGAACCTGGCCTCTGTACTTCCTGCCCTGCTTTTAGAGCAGAGGGTCCCGTGCTGGGTAGAATCTCACCAAAGAACCAGCCAAGGCCCACCAATGCAGGAGCCTCAGGAGAAAGTCAGAGAAGGGAATACATTTATTTGCTTGGGGTCCCCCAAAAAGAACAGTTTCATTAGGATTTGGACCCAGGTCCCTTGAGATACATAAAAGTTAGATCTTAGGCTATTACATGGCACAGTACACAAGAGCAAGCTACCTAAGTAACTTGCTACAGGAACAAAATACTATCGGGTAGGTCTATGGACTCCATATTGCTGTATGTTAAAAATACAGTATGTTAAAAACAAAGCCAGCTGCTCCCACCAAGATGGCCTCTGCAGCACTGGGAATGGCCCAGGACTCCCAGGAGCAGTGGCCAAACCAAGGAGGAGAGACTGTATGTCTCTGAGCTGAGGGGTGAGAGAGGAAGTCGTGCTGGGAAGATGATTTAATGTCAGTATAATACCTGCACCATCACAAGTTAAAGGCCAGCTTGAAAAACTTAAGGAGACCCTGTCTCAAAATTTAAAAATAAATTTAAAAGGGCTAGGGATGTAGGTTCAGTGCTCCCTAGGTCCAACCTCCAGTACCCTCCACCCCCAACATACGCACACATAAATGAAAAAAAAAAAGAAACCAGCTGGGAGGCAGAAATGGAGAGACAGGGCTAGGTATAGCTTAGTGGCACAAGTGCCTGCCTGGCAAGTGCAAGGTCCTGAGTTTGATTTCCAGCACTAAAAAACAAAAGAAATAGAAAATAGAGACAGAAGGCAGGACAAAGACAGAGAAAATGGAAACAGAGAACAGAGAGAACTACAGCAAGATAAAGAGGCTGACTTATCTAACATGTAAGGAAATGAAGATGGTAAAGGTTCCCAAGAGGCCCAAGGTTCTGAGCTCAGAGCACTATCAGAGTGGTCACAGGACACACAGAACAGAGAGCCTGAGAGGAGCTCCAGGGAAGTGGCAGGTGTGGAGAGGGACAGCCATGCTGGGGTAGAGGAGGCAGCTGGGAGGCACTCATCAGAGTTCAGAAACCCAGATGAAGGTTCCCAAATCAACAGCGATAGGGAGGTAAAGACAGATCTCTAAATCAAAGTACATGGGGAAAAGTTACCCTGGCTCAACTCAACCTACTCTCATGCAAGTACCTTAAGGTAAGTTGTGCTCAGATTAGCCCAAGCCATGTATGGAATATCTCCTACATATGGAGCCAACCTGAGGACAGCAGGGGGTAGGGCACTATGCCAAGTGAGGTCTTGAAATACCCCTTAAATGTTTACTTATGACTGAAGTTTTTTAAATTACCCCAAATACATTCTCATCTAAGAAAAGAATCAGAATGATGAACTTAGTGTAGCATTTCACTTCCCTTTCAAGAAAGGTGGGAGGAAGTGACTCCACATATCCAATCAACTTCTGATCGAGAGGTGAAAAGGACCTGCAGGCCCCGTGTAACTGCATTCACACAATAGAGATTGAACTGTGCCTTCTGAAGCCCAGGCCTCACAAGGGTATCTGGAATCCCCACTTGGAACAGCAGGGCTATGGGAGGCCCCCACTGCAGCCTCAGGAAACTTGTTCTGTAAGAAAACAAATACGTAAAAGGAAAAAGCTTTAAAGAGATGGGAGCAGGCCAGATGTGGTACAAGCCTATAATCCCAAACTCAGGAGGCTGAGGCAGGAGGATTGCCATAAATTCAAGGCCAGCCTGGGCTCCAAGGCCAGCCTGCAGTACATTGCAAGACCCTATCTAAAAGAGAGAGATGGGATTAGCTAAAAATAGAGGGTGGACAGAAAGGGCATGTGTGTGTTACAAGGCTGGGAATGCTCAGAGCTGACAGAATCTCACAGCACACAGGCCATTACATACATATGACCTTGGGTCGGTCCATTTGCCTCTGTGTAGGATCTTCTTCCTGGCAGAGTGGCCAGGTCAGGAAAAGGAAGCAACTAAAAAGTAAAGAGAAGCGGCAGCAGACCAACCCAAAGAGGCATCAGGAGCCATTCTACTTAAACTCCCAGGGCTTGACACAGGGTTCCTCCCTACTGCACAGCTTCCTTCTTCCTTCATTGCTTGGTGTCCTGGCCTTCTGGACCCACATTACTCCAATGTAACTTCTCAATGAGCATCTTGGGTGTCTGAGAGTGTGGATCTGCCTTGCTGAACAAGATAAGCCTCACCTGAAGTTGGCAGGCAGCAACCAATGTCTCCTGCACATTGCTGAGGCTGAGCTCTAACTCGGAGGTGTATATGAAATGCAGGATTTGGCACATAGCATTGTAGGACACGCCGTGGATCAGGACCTCCTCCTGCTCCATTTCCTTCAATCCCCCAGCAAACATACCTCTGAAAAGTAAAGAGAATGCAGTGGGGTTACACTGGTCAGGACACCAGCCCAGGCTGAAACGAACATTCAGAGGACATCACGCAGCAATGACGGGGTTGGCACAGGAGCAGATTAACCAGTAGTACACATGCTTCAATGCTAACAACTCCGTGCTCTGAGTAAACAGCTTACACACAGAAATCAGCCTACAAATGATGCCTGACCAAGCCCAGGCAGCCATCCTAGAAATTGCTGTCTCCTTTTCCATGGGTCTCCAGGAGTCCCACATGTACTTTAGAGGGGTAGGCCTGGGTCCTGTTCATTTGCTGCTTCATCCATTAGTTGAGTTCCCAGGTCAGAGGAGCAGCAACTCTGGAGCATGTCTAAAAACAAGTATGTTAGCAGGGAGTAATGGCACATGCCTGTAACCCAGCATTCTAGGAGGATGAGGCAAGGGATTGCAAGTTCAAGCCCAGCCCGGGCACCTTAGTGACTTAGCAAGAGCCTGTCTCAAAATATAAAATAGAAAGAGGGTTGGGGATGTAGTTCAGTGCAAAGGCCCTGAGTTAAATCTCCAGGACTGAAAGAAAATAAGTTAATGGGAAAGAAGTAATAAATCACTGCATTTATCATGTTTATTGATCTGTGTCTTCCCCAACAAGATGCAGTTTAAGATACTACAGTGTCACAATATGGCCAATATAGGATTACCTTCATTTCCAACAATTTCTTGATCACTGCTGTGTGTGTGTGTGTAATATTGAGACTAAAAATCAGGGTCACACTTGCATGTGCTCTACCACTGAATTACATGCCCAGCATGCCCAGCTCTTTAAAGAGAATTTTTTTTTACAATTTTTATTCTGAGACAGGGTCTTGCTAAGTTACTAAATTGCCCAGACTGGGCTTAAACTTGTGATCCTCCTGCCTTAGCCTCCCAGAGTGCTGGCATTATACATATGTCACCATGCCTTGGTTCCCTAGCTCTTTTTATTTATTTTTAAACATTAAAAAAATTAACAAAACAACAATGAAGACAAGATCAAAACAACACAAAAACAACAAAAATGATACACGACCTCAAAACAAAATGATAGGAATTAACAATGCTTGCTACATTATTATCTTCAATGAAGTTGCTTAGTCCACCAGACATAAGAATGTAAGATTGATCGAGCTGGGGATATAGCTCAGTGGAATAAGCACCTGCCTGGCAAGAGCAAGGTTCTGAGTTCGATCCCCAGTACTGCCAAAAAAAAGAATGTAAGATCAATCAAAGACAGTAACAAGTAATTAAAAAAAAACGTTGGAAATGATGCAGAGCATCACCATATAAGATGGTAGGAGTTCAACAATGGTTTGTATACTGCATATTGTTGTTTTCACATCAATCATTCTGAGTGCCAGATTCAAGCGTTCAAAATTGGTCAAGAAAAAAATTTAAGCATTGACTGTTTCTTTTAAAAAACCACAGACATCAGCAATACACTTTTCCCAACTATCCTTGTGTATTAATTTTGTTTTTCATTTTAAGGAGAAAAGAAAAAAATCAAAATAACAAAAACAAATACATAAACAAAACAGCATAGAGAACAATAAAATTGATACAGGATTTTAAAACAAGGTGACAGGATATTGAAAATGGTTGTTACATTACATAATGTTATCTTCAAAATGGTTACACATATAATCAGATATAGGCATGTAAGACTGATCGAACAATTACACATTAACAGTTCCTTCCAATAAATGAACAGATATTAGTAGTACAATTATCCTAGCTATCTTATGTATACATATACATACTTTGTTCTCTTCCATCTTTTCCTTTCCCTTCCTTCATTCCAGTTGCTCCTTCCTATTTGAGCAGTTTCTTTTCCCTTTCACAATATCCACTGTACCTTTCAGATGTCCTTTTTAAATTTTTGAGACAGAGTTTCACTAAGTTGCTCAGGCTTGCCTTGACCCCTGCTACCTCAGTCTCCCAAGCAGCTGGGATCAAAGGTGTAGGTCACTGCACCTGGCACCAGAGCTTACTTTTTCATCTCAACTTTGGAATCAGTTCATGTAATTCCTTCCAATAAACCCGTTTAGGAACACATAAAACATCTAGATTAATGTAGAAAAAGTTTACTTCTTTGCAATAGATACAGGGGACCTCTGTATGTGTCCATCCATCGTTAAGAGTGTCTTTGAAGGTCTCATAAGTCATCTTTCTATAGACCTCGCACATGTCTGGTAAATTTATCCCTATACATTTTACCAAATGTTGCTACTCCCTTGAAGCACTCTCCCATGCACTTCACTGCAGTTCAGACCTTCCAGAACTGCATTTTAGTTGTACTTCCCTTGTCTGATTCCTCTGCCCAGCAACTCCAGGATCCATGCTGCAACAGTAGGGATAGGAATACTGTGGGCACTCATCCCCTGAACAGGGCATGGGCCCTTGGACTGATGCAGATTTTAACATCTTAGGAAAGCATCTACTGCATGGACCTTGAGTGGGCGCCCAGTGGAAGGGGAAGGAGAAGATATAAGACATCTGGAGATCCTTAGGAAAATCTGAATACAGACTCAATATCAAGTGAAATTATAAAATGACTAAATTTTCTTGGACTTATAATGGTATTAAAGATATGTTAGAAGCCAGGAGTGGTAGCACATACCAATAACCCCAAATACTTAGGAGACAGGAGGATCATTAATTTTGAGACATCTTGCACAACTTAGCAATATCTAGTCTAAAAATGAGAAATAAGATCTGAATGTGGTGGTGCACACTTGTTATCCTAGCACTCAGAACACCAAGACAGGAGGATCACCATGAGTTCAAGGCCAATTTGGATTACACAGTGAAACCCTGTCTCAAAAAAACCAAAAGAAATAAAAAACAAAAACAAACAAAAAAACTCCAAAGTAAGAAATAAAAAGGCCGTGGATAAAGTTCACTTGTGCCCTAGGTTCAATCTCCACTACCTCACACATGTGAAATATATGTTAGAGAATGTCCTTAGGAGAGCCACACTGAGGTAGGGATAAACTGTCATGTTGCCTGCAATTCCTGTCAAGTGAATTACAAAATGTTGATCCAGGCCAATGGCACACATATTCATTAACCTTCTCTTTCAACTGTACTATAGAAACAACATTTTAAAATAAAAATTGGTAGCAAATTTCTGTCTTTAATATGGCTACACAATTCTGCTTCTACTTATTATGCTTGTTTTCAACATTTCAGTGCTTTACACAATTCAAGTAACTATAAAATAAACACATTTCACATAACTGTAATGTGTAGTATTCACGCATGTAAAAGCACATGCTGTACCACAGGGCTACACCCTCCACCCCTTTTGACTTTTTATGTTTTAAAAGAAACTGAGTTTCTATTATCTGAAAGACTTGCAGACATTAGTTTGATTGAAAATTACTGCAGATTTGTTTTCATTGCTGGGATCCTCATTATGTTTTTTTCTAGAGTAAATTATGGAAGAAAAAGTGATGCTTATGCCCGTATATTATATCCACTGTGACAGCAGCTCTAATACATTTAAACTTAATAAAAATTGGGTAGGAAATAAAAAGAAAACTAACATATATATGTCCTCCTTTTTACTTTTAATCAAAAATGGATATTTAATTCTTTATCCCTGATCTCCCCCTCCCCCCAAATCATGTCAAATAAAAACTTAACCTGGGCATGGTGGTACACACCCATAATCCTAGCACTTGAGAGGCTAAGGCAGGAGGATCACAAGTTCAAGGATAGCTTGGGCCCCAAATGGAGTGGGGAAGGATATATATTTTGAGACAATTAGGGAATTAATATGGACTCAAGATCAGGTGAAATTATGAAATGACTATAGAGTGAAATAGTCTCACAAAAAGAAAAAAGAAATTCTATCATATGCTACTAAATGAATGAATCTTAAGAACATGCTAAGTGAAATAAGCCAGGTACAAAAGGACAAATACTGTATAATTCCATTTAGGAGGTACCTAGAGCAGTCAGACAATACAACCCTCTGCTCTCCAGGGCAGAAGAACCCTGTAAGGAGATCTGATATCCCTCTGGCTGAGAAAAAGTGAGCAACAGTTTGAGACGGTCCCCCAAGGGAGGTGGCACTTTGGATGGACCTCATAAAAAGACAAAATTTCACATAGGAAGGGCAGAAGAGGGCAGGCCAGGCTGAAATAATATCCAGATTACAGAGGAAAGAGAGGTAGGAGCAGGCTGGAACCACAGTGTATGTAGCTGAGGAGGACATCAGGCCAACAGTGAGGCACTTGGAGGGCCAGTGGCCACGAGCATCCACAGTCTTGGGAAACTGTCAATCTTGGGTCACCACACACTAGAGCAGCCTGCCAGCTCTAAGTCTCATACACAAAAGCCCTATAGTATGAAAGTGATTCCTGTTCTTCATGAAATAAGTCAAACAATCCAGTAAAGGGGACAAAGTTGGCCTTCTCCTTTTGAGCCCCACAGTTCAGCACATGTCCTTCCAGATCTTCTTGGTGGGATCATCTTTTGCCAGGTCCTGAGCTTCTGCCCTATTAGTAGAAACTCCACCCCTGCTACAAAAAGGGCACTGGAAACCATAGAATAGGGGGGATACCTTTGAACCTCCCCTGCACCACATCTCTACACTGGGCACATCATCCCACTGGACAGACAGCTGAAGGGCAACTGCAGTACCCCAGGCTGGGTGCCAACTTACTCTTAAATGCCCTTTTCTCTATTTCTGTCCACATCAGACATTACAATCCTTTTATGCCCTCAACATCTTCCCAAAGGGGGAAAATTCCCCTTTACAATTTTTTTAAAGGTACTGGGAATCAAACCCAGGGCCTCACACATGCTATGCAAGTCTCTGCCACTGAGCTATGTCCCCAGCTCCTTAACTTCTTTTCACTTATTTCGAGTATAGGGTCTAGGTCTCTCAGGCTGGCTTCCAACGTGCAATCCTCTTGTCTTAGCCTCTCCAGGAGCTGGGATTACACGCATGCACCACCATGCCCAGCAGTTCTTTGCCATTTTAACCTGAATCAAATAACTCAAGTAATAAACATATGCATCTTGAGAATATATATATATATATATATATATATATTTTATTTTTTTTATTTTATTTTATTTTTTTTTTTTTTGGTCTTTTTGAGACAGAGTCTCACTATGCAGTTCAGGTTGATCTTGAGCTCACTTTGTAGTCCGGGCTGGTCTTGAACTTGCAATGATCCTTCTGCCTCAGCCTCCCGAGTGCTCGGAATACAGGCGTGTGCCACCACACCTGGTTATTTTTTACATATCTATATCTGGGCTGGGACTAACCTCTCCAGCAATGTCACTCTCCCTTTCTCTCCACATGGTCAGCCACACCATGCCGGAAAGGAGATAGGCCCAAGAGAGGCCCACCCAAAGTGGGCTGTGGGAAGGACTAGGAATCAACTTACAGAAGTCATGGAAAGCCTTAGAAGGCTTTTGCTCAGTTAAGGAAAGGCAGCGTTCACACTGTACCTTTTAGAAAGAATGGTGTGATAGGGATGGTGAGGACAGCCTAAGTGAGAAGAAGAATTTGGGCATGAAGGGCTGTCAGGGTGAGCCCAGGAGGTTCCCCAGCTCTGTAGTCCCCTGCCAGCCAATCTTGCACAGGCCCTACATGGGTTAGTCCTTCTGTCAGATAGACCCCTGTACTACATCTTCCAACTCTTCTCTGAAGGTGGCTCTCAAATCCTCTACCCTGCCCACTATGCTATATGTTATTATTCATTTATTTCCTTCTTTCCTTCCTTCCTTCCTTTCTTTTTTGAGATAGACTCTCACTAAATAATTAAGTAGCCTAGACTGAACTCAAACTTGCAATCATTCTAACTCAGCCTCCCAGAGTATTGGGATTATAGGTGTTGGCCATGATGTTAAATTTATTAAAGACCACAATAAACCCCCTAATGAACTAAAGGGATGCAGCTGCTCCTAGACACATCTACACCAAGCCACCAATGAGTCACATTCACCATGAGGCACTTAAAACACAAAGAAGTATTCTGCTTAATAATTCCTAACATGAAAAAATGTTACTACAAAGCCTAGAAGACAAAACAATTAAGCAGAACTGGCATGGCATGCCTGGGATATGAGGCCTGCCATCCTGGCTAGGGGTCCTAGCTGGGCATGGTGGCACATGCCTGTAATCCCAGCACTTGGGAGGCTGAGGCAGGAGGATGGTTGCAAGTTCCAGACCAGCCTGGGCTACAAAGTGCACTCAAGGCCAGCCTGAACTGCACAGCAAGACCCTGTCTCAAAAAGACAAAAACAAACTAACTGACTAGGGGCCCTCTCTCCTTCTGAGGCTTGTACGCTGTGAAAGGAAGGTACTGGAATGCACCTCTTCAAGGTGCACAGCCATATAGACAACAAAGGAAACAGAACGCACAGTCATGGCTATTGTTTTGAGTATCTATGTGGCAACCACTTGTGATAGCTAATTTTAGGTGTCAACTTGACTGGAGTAAGAAATACTTAATCAGGAAAGCATTTTCTCTGGGTGTTTCCAGAGGATGTTGGCATGTGAGTGGTGGGCTGAAGGGGAAAATCCATTCTGTGTGGGTAGGCTCTTGAGGCCAGAGAGAAGAAAAACAGCAGACAGGAGGAAATTTATCTTCTCTTCCCTTTCTTCCTCTCCTCTCCTCTCTTTCCTCCCTCTCCCTATATATCGCCCTGTCTCTTTATCTATCTTGCTCTATTTTACTCTATCTCCTCTCCCATCCTCTTTTTGTCTCTGGTACACTCTTTGTCTTCTGCCTTTGGATTTCAGAACTCAGACTCCTTAGCCTTTGGACTCTAAGACTTACATCACCAGCTCCCCTGAGATCCTCAAAATGAAAATTAAATCATAAGTCTTCTTGGTTCTGAGATTTCCAGACTTGGAGTCAGGCTAGGGATGTAGTTCAGCGGTGAACTACCCAGAAAGCACAAGGCTTCTAGAAAACACAGACTTTGGGTTCAATCCCTAGTACCAAAAAGACATAAGGAAATAGGAGCTATGCTATTGGCATCCCAAGGACTCCAGCTTACACATGGCTTATCATGGAACTCTGGGCCTCCAGAATCATGTGAATGAATTCTCCTAATCTCCTCTCATGTATCTACAGGCTATTGGTTCTACCTCATCCCGGTATTACATGTAGCCACCAGAATAAGAAATTCCAACCCAGTATGTCAGAGAAACAAGGCAAGAGTTGTCCCCAGGGCTAATATGAAATCACACAGGATGTCATGAGAAATGCTGGACAGGCCACAGAGCTCATTGGGAGGGTCAGAGGCTGACACCCAAAGATGAGACCTGTGAGCCAGAAAAGGAGAGGCTGCAAATATCATGTAGCTATGTGGCCAATGTGCGTTCAGTAATAACCACCTGGCCCTGGATTTCAGCACCTATAGGGTGCCAGAGGAATGACCAGGGCTCACATGGACCTCCTAGCTGGCATTACAATAATGGGGGGTGATTTAAAGTATCAATGTGTTTTTTGTTTTGTTTTCAGACAGAGTTCACCCAAAAAAGCCAGCTGGGTGGAATTCTTTATACAGGTCAGTCTGGCTTCAAGCTCTTGATCCTCCTGCTTCAGCCTCCTAAGTGCAGTGATTTCAGGCGTATGCCACCACACCCACCTTTAAGTGTCATATAACGTCTTAATAAAGGGTCTGTGTTTAAGAAAGAGAGTGCAATGTAACATATGTATTCAGGTGTTCATCATATTGTTCCTTCAACTTTTACATAGATTTTAAATTTTTCAAAATGAAATGAGAATGGAACCCAGAGTACAGTAAAATACAAATCTGTTTTATACCAAGATATTGTAATTGCAGTCTAAGATTCACTCTTTAAAATATGACATTGCAACTATAGCCAAGCATAATTATCATTATTTTGGGGTTTTTTGGGGGGTAGTTTTTGGTTTGGTTTTTTGACATAGACTCTTGATGTGTCCTCAAACTTGTGGTAATCCTCCTGCCTCAGCCTCTTGACTGCCAGGGTTAGAAGTGTGTACCACCATGACCAGCCCAAGCATAATTATCTTTTGAAAAAAGATGCCTAAGACATGGGGACAGCTGAAACTGTCAGCTAAAACTCTTCTAGTCTCACAGTTGCTGCAAGAGTCTCCACAACAGGCAATGAAGAGGCTCCAGTCAGTTTGAGACCTTCAGTGCCAGCACACATACCTAGCAGAGCCGAGATCACTTGAAGAAAAAGAAAAGGTTAAGCAGCCTACCTGAAGTAATCACAGGATGCAGCCAGGAGGATTCGATGGGCCTCAATGTGTCTCCCCTCCACCACCAGGACAACGTCAAAGAGGATCCCACTGTCCCGGAGAGCCAGCAGCCCCCGGAGCAGGGCCTGGGAATGCTTTGTACTGCGGTAGGTGTTGTTGACGCAGTGTGGGTGAGAGGGCTGTGTGGGCAACTTACAAAGCTGGGTGAACTCCTGCTCCTCCGCCATCCTGAATGCCACACCAGCCCTCACGACTGTGACCTGTCTGCTAGCAAGACAGAAAAGACGGTAAGTGAGCAGGCAGGTGACACCTCTATCACATACAGACTGGTCTGCTGTGTGCCCTGTGGTTCCTGCTGCTCACTCTACTCCTGTGCCTCCCTCGAGCTCACCTGTGCCTTCCCTCTGATTCCAAGCCCTCTACTTCCCTCCCCGCTTTCACCTCTGCTGCAACTTGGCCTTCTTTCTGAGGACCTGTGTCCCTTCATCCCCAAGAATCTTCATTCCATTTGTCTCCTTTCACATTGCAGTAAAACAGGGTTTTGGGAAGACAGACTAATCTGGGTTGGAGACCCACCAACCAAGGACTCACAACAACACCAACCAGAGCCATGGGTTTCTCAACTATAAAAACAAAGTCAAAAGTACCCACCGAGGCTGGTGGTACAGCTCAGCGGTAGAATGCTTGTCTAGCATGCACAAGGACCCAAATTTGATCCCCAGCCCTAAAAAAGAAGAAAGGAAAGGACAGAAGAAGGGTTAGGAGGGGAGGGGAAAAACTGAGGTAAGGCCTGAGTGGTAGTGAGCTTTTAGAACCCCCTTCCTTGGGAGGTGGGGGCCAGGGTGAAAAAAGATGCCTACGATGTGTTTCCAGGACTTAAGCTTTTTTATTGTTTTTTTTAGCTTCTTTTATCAGGAGTTAAAAAAAAGTTTGAAAGTCAAGCAAGGTAACTTGAATACACTAGGGCTGGTGAATTCAAGATCATCACATCACATTTTAAGTTCAAGCTTACTTTCTAATAATTGAGTTGGTATGCTCAAAAACTGTGAATAATGGAATGAAAGCCTCAGAAAACCAACCAGGAAAACAACACCACTGTGAACACATTTGCCACACACAGACTCCAAATGAACCAAAAATGACCACAAACAGCCAACTCCTCTGAGATAAGGTGTAACAGTCTACACAGAGAGGCGGCCAAGCTGCACATTCTTTCAGCCATTGAACAATCAATCACAAGGCCACAAATATCTGCCTTCCCTACCTTGCATCACCTCATTTTCCCCTCCTCAGAATATATATCTCTTTTCCAATTTTTTGCTATAGTCTTTAAAAACAAAGTGAAAAATTATCTTAATATAAAACTGGCCAAAAAGACAAGGTCTCCCTCTTCACTAGGCTCTGGAGCAAACCTCCCACCACCTACCTCCCCCTCCTCCTCTTGGACCTGAGGGCTGTGGACTCTGTCTCCCATTAGACCCACTCAATTGTCTTCAGTCTGCCTTCTACACTTGGGACCTTGGCCCACCTACCCATTCCTTCCTCTCACCCTGGACTGGCGCATCTTTCTCACCAATACACCAGAGATGGTTAGAGCTAAGGATTATCTATCCCCAACTGACTCACCTCTGGCTCAGGATTCTCTTGCCTGGAAACTCTACCCAATGGCAATTCCTGTCAGGCTAGACCCCGAGCAACAACCAAGACCACCAGAACAGACAACATTAAAGCAAACAGTGATATCTTTATTTCAGGTTGGATGCAACCTGGCCAAGGGCGAGAAAGCTGTTAATTCAGAATAAAGAAAGGGGGCCTACTTTATAGACTATTTTAGGTACGGGAGGGGTAAATTCCACCGAAGTAAAAAATTTAAGCTTCTGGGGGGGGTGATTGATGGGTCTGGTGCCTCTGGGGGTGGGGGGAGTGCAGGAGGACATCCGCATGTTGCTGATTTACAGCATGGTATTCTGTAGCCTCCTGGGGCTTCCTGCGGGGCTTCCTGCAAGCCTGAGAACTAGGCCAAGCCTGGGAACCATCCTGATAAACAGATTTAGTCTCTCGAGCTATGTGAAGGGCTTTCTGTTTGTTTCTTGTATTTTTGAGACAGGTCCTTGTGATGCAGTTCAGGTTGGCCCTGAGCTCATTTCATAGCCCAGGATGGCCCCAACTCAAACTCACAATGATCCTCCTGCCTCAGCCTCCCAGAGTGCTGGGATTATAGGCATGTGCCACCACGCCCAGCTAGGGCTTTCAGTGTGAACAGACTTGATGGTCCGAGTTTTTCTCTTCCAAGTTGGGCAGGGTACAACTTGAGGGGAGGGACCTAACATGCTCATTCTCTGACTCTTTCCTTTCCTAAGGCACACCTTGCTCCAGCTACCCCTTCCTCCAGGCCTGCATTCCCGGTTGTTCCTTCAGCTCAAAACCCAATTCAGCCAGAAGACTTACCAATTAGACTATTTTTGTCACTGGTATAGCTAACCAGTACCACATCAGAAACTTCCTGGTCTTAAAGAGTCTCTTCCTTATCAGACTCTCTGACTCTGATTCCTGCACCTCTCCCCTGATTTAGCCACCCCCTTGCTCCTCCATAGCCACCACTCTTAGGTCTGATCACACGAATAATGCCCCAACCAGTTTGCTTTCCACTTGCTTATTCTGACTAGGCTCTTTTGTCCAGGCCACACAAAGGTCTTAAAATGCCCAAATGTGCTGACTTGTCAAGTGCTGGGACCCCTACTGCCTCCCACAGGCTCCCCTGTGATCTGGCTCAAAACTCTCCAGGCTTCCTTTCCCCTGCACTGTCACTGGTCCTTAGACCACAAGGGTAACTGTCATCCTCTGAACACCTACAGTCCCCTTCCTAGAGTGTCTCTCATAATCCTGTATTGGTCATCACTTTTACCTGTATCACCTTATTATGAACATGACAAACATGCCCAATCAATGGAACCTGACTTACGCACCCCCAAGATGTAGGCTTCTTGAGAATGCCTGCGTCACTGCTAACTCTGAACACTGGCTCCCTCAGCTTCCTCATCACTGTAATTCTCCAACCAAACCTGACTCTCACAGCCCCCAATCTGCCTGCCAGCAGAAACACTGCTTCCTTCAGGGAGTTCAACTCTCAGCAGGGAACTCAGATCTGCACCAGAGGCTGTCATCCAAGCACAGGAAAGAAGATAAGATAAGACAAGGAACTTTGCAGGTCCTGGGGAACATCTGGAGAAAACCCTAAAATTTACATTGGACACTTCAAAAGACTCTGCCCATTGAGATTCAAGATTGCCAGGAAACTTCAAAGGACTCTGCCCACTGAGATGTAAGACTGCCAGAAAACTTTAACCACAGATGTTCATTGGGATCTTGCCTCCTAATGTCTTGTGCCTTCTCTCCATCCCTATAAAAGAGACATGCTTCTCTTTGTTCTGGATAGACAGTCTTATCATGTTCTCTGCCTGAAACCAGGCACAATAAATTCCACGCCATGTTGCTTTACGCAAGCCTGGTGGTCTCTGCTGCTTACTTATGTTACAATCACCACTATGCAGTCAAGAGTGCTTCCTGTGGGGGTGACTGTAAGGACTCACTGCTTCAACAGACATCAAGCCCCCAAGTGAAGTTCCCTATGGCTGTGACCACAGCAGCCCATTTACCCTCTTGGGAAGGGATGGGTGGCAGCTACCCCTAAACACCAACCATAAGAATGAGTACAGTAAAACAGGAAGACTGCTCTCTTGGGCAGGCAAAGCATATTTATCAAGCACAATTAAAGGAACTCGTTAAGTGCTGAGGGGTCTGCAAAGACAAAAGAACCAATTCCTTGCTATGAAGAATCAAAGCCCAGAGTCAACAACATTCAAGAGTGCATTTAAGAAGCAAGCAACAAACATTCTCAGAATGAGTGTTGGGGCATAGTGCTTCCACAGAACCACAGATAACAGTTAAAATGAGCAAATTAGAACCTAGGGTACAGCCATCAGTTTGAAAATTTCAATGGCATGCAGACAGAAAACAAATTGTAGAATGGGTGTAGTACAATTTTTGTAAATGCCTTCAATTTAAAAAATCTGAAGACACACAAAATGATACTATCCAATATTGCTTTATAGATGTAGCATAAAATAATCTAAATATATTTACAGGAATGAAAAATGCCAAATTCATTGTTATCATTATCTCCAGAGAGGAAAATGAAATATTTAAGGAAAAAAAAGTAGGCTGAGATTATAACTCAGCGATGGAGCACTCAACTAGCGTCCATGAAGCCCTGTGGTTGATCTCCACCATCTCACATACACAAAAAATTAAGACATGATAGGAATACTATGCCTGGCGTTGTGGTGCATGCCTATAATCCCAGCACTTGGGAGGCTGAGGCAGGACTCCCATGAGTTCGATGCCAGCCTGGGCTACATGAGTAAGTTCAAGGCCAGGCAGAACTACACAGTGAGACCCTGCCTCAAAAAAAAAAAAAAAAAGAAAAGAAAAAAAGGAGTTATCCCATGAACTTTCTGATACATTTGAGATGTTTAATAGTGAAATTCTCAGATGTATTTTTGAATTCCTAATACACTCATGATTCAAATTTAAAATAAAGGGTTTTATGAAACTTAAACTGCCATTCCACCTATGACCCAACAAGATCCTCTCCCAAGGAAGCTACTATTCACTTTCTACTGTACCCTTCCAGAAGGCTCTTCCAGAGTCTTAGGTGAATATGCAAATCTACAACTTTCCTCCCCACCTTCAATGAGCTCTTTTATCTTCATATACCTCCCACAGTCCATTGTATGGATAAATATGGTTTACTTAACCAATTCTAATGAGACATCTGGGTCTTCTCCCATTGTTCGCTACTGTAGTTAGGCTCTGAGAATCATTCACATGTGCCATACATGCAGCATACATCTGAGCAAAATTTCCTAGGTGGAGAATTTCTGGGTCATTGTTTTTAATGCATATTTGTTTTCTTTTGTTTGAGACAAGGTATCACTATGCAGCCCAGGCTAGCCTCAGATTCAAAATCCACCTGCTGGGTGTAATGGCACACATATGTAATACCAGCATCGCACCTGGAAGGCTGAGGCAGGAGGATAGCTGTAAATTTGAGGCCAGCCTGGGCTACATAGTAAACTCAAGGCCAGCCTGAAGTACACAGTAAGACACTGTCTCAAAAAACAAAAACAAAACAAAACAACCCAGAAACAAAGATCCTCTTACTTTAGCCCCCCAAGTGCTGAGATTATAGGTATATACCACCACGTCAGGATCTACACTTGTGATTTTAATGGACACTGCCTCATTGTTCTTCACAGAGGTTACACCAATTTCTTCTGGGGTTTTTTGGGTTTTTTTTGTTTTTTGTACTGGGAATCAAACTCAGGGCCTCGCACCTGCATGGCTGGTGTTGTGCTGCTGAGCTACATCTCCGGCCTTACCAATTTATTCTTTCACCACAAGTAAGAACTTCATTCAGACCACTGTTTAGTTTACCACGAATGTTTCTTTTACATCTTTGCTAAAAATACCATTTCAGTCTATATTAATGTAACTGGCAATATTCTTAAAAAGAATTAGACTATGTAGAATATCCTTTATTATTCCTTTCTGATCCCCGGTTTTCTGTAATTAAAAAAAATGCTCTTAAGAGTTCGATCCCTGGAATCCTCACTCATTTTTCATTTGCCAAAAGGTTACACTATTCTAAAATACTTCCTCAGTCTTCTGCCCATCCCAGTCCCATAAGATCCTCAAGTCTAGCCTTCACAAGCAAGCTCCCTCCACTCTGTGGGGGTGAGAGAGGGCAGAAAGGAAGCTTTATGTCCCAAATAAGTATAAAGTGAAAGACAAAATTAATTTTTATGTTCCGTACGACCCCAAAATAACCCCCAACCAACCCCAATCCTTCACAGTATGAAGATTTGCAACGAAGGCAAAGGGGACAGTTTGGTTAAGAGCTGAGGACAGAGTGGATGCCAATTTATAAATGGGGATCTTTCTCACAAGATGCCCAGACCATGAGCTCTGGATTAAGTTTCCTAGAGCACAGCCTCGCAGCATCTCCATGCTCCAGGCCCAGCACTATGGAGGAGCGGATCGAGGGACTCTGGGGAAGGAAACCGGGGACAGAAGGCAGCAGCGCCCCTTCTGCGCGGGCCCAGATCCATTCTGTTCCGTCAGCGTAACAACTAAAATAGCGGGACCTGGCGGCGGACGCTTCGGAACCCAGAGGCTTGCTTGGTATTTACAGCGCGATCTCCGCCTTCTCTCAGGAAATCGGGCGAGCGGGCAGGCTGGCGAGGCTGGACGCCGATGCTGGAGTCTCCGAAACCTCGACCCCTGCCCAGGATGCGCGCGGGAGGAAACTGAGGCGCGCGGTAGGCCCAAGTCACGCGCGAGCTGGCGGCATCCACACCCAGATCCTCCCGCCTGTTGCAGGTCCCGCCCGCGCAGCGCCAGGGGTCAAGGCCAGGGAATGCCACACTCGGCCTGTCCTGAGCGACAAGGCCGATCAGGGGGCGAGGGGGCGAGGTGGCTCTTCGGCCTGCAGCTGCGCGGACACTCCAGGCCCCAGCCCGCCATAAAGCGCCAGTTTCCAGCCCGGCAGCTCACTGGGGTCTTGCCTGATGCGCCCCCGCCACGTCAGGCCACAGGCTCGCCTCAGGCCGCTGTCCTGAGCGTCTGACCCGCGCCTACCCTCGCGTCCCCACGCAACTCACTCGTCCTGGGCCCCGCGCCCGCCAGCCCGCAGCCCACAGCCTGCCGTTGGCCGCTCGTTCGTCCCCACAGCCCTCGCCTCACAGCTGACCTGGTGCCGCAGCTAGCTGAGGCCGCACTCACGGGAGGCGGGAGAAGGGGGCAGGGCTCAGGCGTCACGTGAGCGCGCCGCGCAGGCGCGCAGGTGCCCACGGAGGCCTGAGGGGGTCTGTCGGGGCGGGGCGGGAGTGTGCTGCCGTGGCTTCCGGGAGCAGGTTGCCAACCAGGGGTCTCCTGTCAGCTCTGAGATGTTCCAGAAGGGCGGCCACTGCGAAGGCCGCATCCCACCTTTCTCTGTTCCTGACATCTGAGGAGGCTGAACGAATGAATGAATGGATAACGTCTATTTAACGAGGGTCACCCCACGTAAAACCATTTCCCCCCTCTCTCCTGCCCTGGGCCCCTCTCATTCGTAGCTTCACTCACTCACTCACTCACTCACTCACTGTCACCCTCAACCATTCTCCCAGTCATTCCCACACTCATGTATTCCTGCATTCTCACATTCCCTCAGTTAGTCTATCCTTCCCTCCTTCACTCACCCATTTCCTCCTGATTCACTCATTCTGTAACGGGCACTGCACAATGGCTAATTTGTTGTTGTTGTTGTTTTCTTTGGTACCTGGAATCGAACTCAGGACCTTGTGCTTGCCAGACAGGCACTTATGCCACTGAGCTGTATTCCTGGCCCTTGGCACTGCACAGTGGAAATTTATAAATTAATATTTTTTCTTCTAAAGATAAGCAGCCTCTCGAAACTTCCTTCTGATGAGACACCGCTAACAACCTCTCCTCTCCTCAGACCAGAAGTAATAGAATATGCAGGTACTGGACTAAGAGGCCTGAACCCAGTTTCCTTTGCACAAGAAAAAGATGAGCTGAAAATGATAGGAAATGATAAAGCAAGTGTAAAGATTTCATTATCTCTCTGTGCTCCCTGCTTACCATAAAAGATTCTTATCCCACCTGTCAGCCTCCAGCTGTGTGGACAGCTGTAGGGTGATTTAATCTGAGGCAAATCAAATAGGGTTCCACTATGTTGATAGGGCTCCACTATCTCTTCAAAACTAGCTTTGAGTAAGTCCTTTTCACATTACATGGCTTCCTTTGATCTGGCCAGCAGCAAGCACACTAAATATACAAACCTAATTGGCCAGTAATAGTTTTGGCAAGCTAGGCAGGAGGTAAGTCCCAGATCCTGAGAGGCATGCCTCCCAGCAGGCACTTGATAAAGGGGACTGACTGCTTGTGGCTAGCTGAACCCACGATCAGGACTCAAGGGATTTTCCAGCACTTGCTGAGAATATTTTTGCACCTGGGAATCTCCCTTACTTAATGCTCATAGCATCAGCTGCCTATTGTGGATAAATGGAAAGAGGGTGTTAGGGTTTGTGTCTAGGTATCCCCCAAAGCCTCATGCAGTCATGGGGTGAGTTTCTAAAGTTTATGATTGATTCATGGTCCAATGTTGGGATTATAGGTGAGTGCTATACCTACCCTGGGGTGGTAATTTGCATACAGTGTAAAGGAGGGAAAGAGGCTATTTGCTGCCACACCTCCCTTTCTGCTCTTGTTGCCTTTGCTGTTTTCCACTGCCATGAACTGTTGCGCCCTGCCATGTACCACCCTGCCTTGGAGCCAGCTGAGTATGGACTAAAACGTCCACAAACTGAGTTAAATAAACCTTTCCTTCCTTAATTTGGGGTGTCAGGTATTTTGTCTCAGTAATGAGAAAAAAGTAACTGAGACAGAGGATGTTGGGGGAGCTGACAGGCTCCATCTGGTTTCCCACTGCAAAGTGTACACCTGGGCTCTACTGTCTCCACCGTTTAGACCAGTGGTGGTGGGCTAGGGAGGCACAGAGCCTGCCTGTCAAGTGCAAGGCCCTGAGTTTGATTCCTGGTACCAAAAAAAGCATGCAACAAGTTATCAAAAGGATAGTACACCATGCACAAGTAGGATTCATCCCAAGAATGCAGGAATGGTTCAAAATATACAAATCAATACCTGTAATATGTCATATTTACAGAACAAAGGACAAAAACCACAGCATCATCTTAATAGATGCAGAAGAAAGCATCTGAAAAATCCATTCATGATAAAAACTCTACAGCAAATTGGAATAGGATGGCTTCATCTCAATCGGATAAAAGCCATCTGTGATAAAGCAACAATGAACATCATACTAAATGGGCAAAACCTGAAAGCTTTTATTCTAAGAAACAAGACAAGAATGCTCACTATCACCACTCCTGTTTAATACAGTTCTCAAAACTTTAGCCATAGCAATTAGACAAGAGAAAGAAATAAAAGGAATATGGATAGAGAAGGAAGAAATTAAATTATTATTATGTGCTGCTGATATGATACTCTACATAGAAGACTACAACAACTCCACCAAAGACTCCTTGAATTAATAACCAAATTCAGTAGCACAGCAGTATACAAAGTCAACATTCAAAAATCAATAGCATTACTTCCGGGAAGATGGCGACCGGGTAGGCAGCAGAGAGAGAACCTCCCAGAGGATTACCACCCAGACAATGAAATATAGCAATATGAAGACAGAAAGGAGAGAGGTGTGTACCCTGAACCCAAGAAGGATCTGAAATGGAAACTGAAGCCCTAGGAAAGACCAAGCAAAACCTCTCCAGGAGGAAAGGATCGGAGGGCCGCCGCGGCACAGTCGGAGGGAGAAGAGACGGAGAAAGAGGAAGCCACTGCTTCAAACACACTCTTGGCCCAAGCCCTCGTTCCAGCAATCGCAGCTTCAGCTTCGGAGACCCACGCTCATGGAAGCCTCCCGACTCGGCCAGGGGATAGCGGAGTTCCTAGAGCTGGTCCAGAACTGGAGAGGAGAGGGCGCAGCCAGGAAAAGAGGCAATGGTGGTTGGGAACTTTTGTCAAATCCAGTGTGAGGATGAGAGGTTGCAACAGCCAGGAGTCCCCACCCTGCAGCAACCTTCCTAATCAGCACCTGGAGGCAAGGTGGAGCCAGGGCAGCCAGTACACATCCCACCACACCCAGCTCTATGCCTGCCTCGAGGCTGTGGCCTCCTGCCTCTCCACTGTATGGGCGGCCGCCAGTAGGGAGCGGTGGAGTGCATCGGCAGGTACATCAGAGCCACAGCAACTCCCAGGGATCCAGCCAAGGAACAAACGGGAACTGGAGCGCAACAGCAAGAGACAGCTGCAGATGGAGGTGGATCACACGGCCCCATGTCCTTCTCACACCAACATCAAGCAGGAAGCATGAACTGAGTTATCGGGCTTCAGCTCCCACCCTGAACGCCCTCTGTGAGCACCTTGAGCCTTGGCGGCCTGCGCAATCACCACCTGTTCCTGACAGCAATGGGACGAGTCCACAGGCTTCAGGACTCACCCCAAACTGCTAATATGAGCAACAAGAATGTCTCCATACTGCTTGCATATATGAACCTTATATGAACCCATGGCGACCAGGTAGGCAGCAGAGAGAGAACCTCCCGGAGGAATGCCACTCAGACATAGCAGTGTGGCAACATGTGAAGGACAGAGAGGAAAGAGGTGGATATCCTGAACTTGAGAAGGATCTGAAATGGGAACTGAAACCCTCGGAAAGTCTAAGCAGAACCTCCTCTGGAGGAGGGGATCGCAGATCTGACATGGCGCAGTTGGAGGGAGACGAGATAGGGAGGAGGTTGCCGCTCCAAGCACACCCTTGGCCCACGCCCTCGTTTCGGCATTTGCAGCTTCAGCTTCGGAGACCCACTACCCAGCTGTAAGGGGTGGGCAATGGTAATACTGGAGATCAGTAGGACGTGGGAGGAGAAGAAAGGGCCTCTGGCATCAAGGCAACAGGACAGAGCCAAAAGGGTCACAGAGGGTGCCCCATGGAGGCGTGTGCCCTGCAGCTGCTCCACTGAGGGCCCTGTGGCTGCTCCGCAGTGGGCCCCACAGCTGCTCCGCTGTGGGCCCCGCGGCTGCTCCTCTGCTGCTCCGCAGTGGGCCTAGTGGCTGCTCCGCTGAGGGCCCAGCTCAGGGCACCTCATGGTCTGGACCCGCCCCCACCCATAGCATGACGACAGGGTGGAGCCAGGTGGTCCGCTGTGAGCATATGTGCTTTCCCACCTCCGACCATGGCAGTTTGTATACACCCGTGTATGTTATAGTATAGTCTGAGGCAGCTATATCTCTTCCCAAGGTGAGAGTCCAGGGGTATAGATAAGCCCAGGAGTACAGTTATTATCACAGGGAAGATGACTGATTGAGTGGTAGGGCAATGGAGATGAGGGAGGAGAAAAATTAAATGATCAAATGGGCCATCATCTGTGTAACTGAGTCACAAAGGTGAAGGTAACATTATGTAGGACAGCATCCAGAGCTAATTCCCTTCTATGTTCTCTATAATTCTGTATTTCCTCAGTCGTTTTTGTATTAACAGAAGTGAAGATAACTTTATATTATGCAGCATCCAGTGCAAATTCCCTACTATCTTCTCTATAATTTGGTATTTCCTTTAATGTTTTTGTGTTAACTAATGCGAAGATAACTATGTAATACAACATCCAGTTCTAATTCCCTACTATATTCTGTATAACTTTGTATTTTCTGTATTGTTTATGGCTTTCCTGGTTCATATGTCTCCATTCTTTTGTCTTTAAAATAAAATTTAAAAATAATCAATAGCATTACTGTATATGAACAACACACACAGAGAGAAAGCAGGGAAACAATACCTATCTTAACATCATCAAGAAAAATGAAATACTTAGGAATAAATCTAATGAAGTAAGTGAAAGACTGCTACAATAAAAAGTACTGTACTCTGAAAAAGGAGATCAAAGAGGATATCAGAAGATGTAAAGATAATTTCTGCTTATGGATAGGTGGGAGCAATATAGTGAAAATTCCCATAATTCCAAAAGCATTACACAGATTTAGTGCAATCTTAATCAAAGTATGAATAACATACCTCTAGAGGAAATAATCCTAAAATGCATATGGAACCAAAAGAGACCTAGAATAGCAAAAACAATTCTGGGGAACAATAGCAAGGCAAGTGGCGTCACAATTCCTGACATGAAGTTATATTAAAAAGCTACCATGATGAAAACAACATGGTACTGGCAAAAAAACTTCAAGTTCACTCACCTCCCTTATCTTTGGCAAAAGGCCCAAACACCTTCACTGGAAGAAAGACAGCCTCTTTAACTTGGTTCATAAAACTAATTTTGTCATTAAGGTGCATAAACATAGGTCTGTCAGCCCCAGTTTATACTTTAGAATATTTCTATTGGTGAATCATTAATTTTAATTTTATGAGTTTTATTATTTTAAGCAATGAGTACTTACCAGGAAAAAAATTACAAAAATAAAGTACTGCATTGAGTTTTTAACAATTATTGAGTATTTTTTTAAAAGCATCAATAAAAATAGCATCACAATTTTCAATACTGACTTTTGGTATACTGATGCAACAGCAAGCAGAAACACCAAAACAACACTCAGGATTTGGAGGCAAATTTATTTACGTTGACAGCACTGAGTGGGCTCATTCCCAGAATATCAGACCCTGATCTCTGATGGTCTAGGGTTTATATGAGATAAGCATGCAGGAAGAACAGAGGCTTGTCAATTGGGAATTGATTTATACAATGTGCATCCCAGTGGCCAGCTATGCATCACAGTAGCCAGTTGTTTCTGAGACAAGAGCAACTGGAACTGGAAGAAAGTGAAGTATACTACTCGTTCCATGTACAAGTAGCCCTTACACTGCTAGCACATAAGTTTTGTTTTCTTGTATTTTCTTATAGGGCACAGTTGGCATCCTTTTTGTTTTCCTATTATCATACTAAGCCTTTGCGATGCTGTACCTGCCAGTTCACCTGCCAGCTCACCAGTGTACACCACAATTTTGCATAGTTCCCCGGGCAGAAACATTTTGTTTATTTCTCTGCTGTAAATGATCTCTTATGAACTCCAGTCCCAATCCTCTAAGAATATTTGTTTGTGATATTTTGCTCTTGTTATTTTCTTTGTAAACTATCAAACTATTTGTACCACACATATTTAGGATTGAGTAAAACACAGCCATTGGCCAATGTTTTTGTTTTTTCTTTTGTACAGTGCATTGTGTTTCAAGTGACATCATACATGTTACACAACTCAGCCACAAGTTCTACTCCACCTTTGGGTTTTTTTTTTTACTATTTTTTTTTTATAATACAAGTACAAAAACATATTGACAAACAGACACCAATTAGCATAAAAAATAGTACAATCACAACTAATCTATAGACAAGGTGATATGATCTCAACAGTGGTTATTGCTTTATTCATTGATATCTTCGAAGTGTAAATATATAAGCCCATATACAGACATGCAAATTTAGTCAGACAATTAATCCTCTCAACAACAGAAAAAACACCAAAACCAAAAATCCAAAGACAAAAAACAAAACAGGCAAACATCAACAACAGCAAAAACAACAACAACAACAAAAAAAAACACCAATAGTTGCTGCTTTACATATTG